>JADLZK010009835.1:0-48951 GCA_015847255.1 Hyparrhenia diplandra
CAAGTGTAGAACTCAAGATATGAGCCGTAGCTACCAAACATAGTCATGAAAGCATAAAAGGTTCTCAACCATCCACATATATTCAGCGCTAGCTCAATGGTGAACAAAATTTTTCATATTTCAAGCATTTAGTATCATGTTCACATTTATGAAAAAAACAGCTTAACTCATAGGATGTATCAAGTGAGCAACATGAGTTTAAGCTAAAAGCACCATCATGAATATCATACTAGTCGAGCATAACTTCATTCCAATCAATATAACTAAGAAGCTCATGATGATCTATACATGATGAAATGAGTGCAATATGATACAAAGACAAAAACCAAAAGAAAGAAGGTAAAACTATGTTGGTGTTTCTTTAAAAAAATCCATAGCGCCACGAAATACCGCCGTAGCACTTCACCGGTGGTATTCGAGGTATCGTATATTTCACAAGGAACGGCAAGGTAGATGGTTCTCTAAGCAAAGAGGCCCTTGGCCAAGAGGGGGTAACTTGAGTAGTGAGGTATACTAATGGGTAATAATCTTAACGTAAAAAGCTAACCCGAACACTATAACCTTGCTTCGGGCACCACACACACCGTATCGTGCAAGACCGGGCATTAGCTCGCAGCGGCGTACCGGACGTGGGGATTACAAAGGATGGGCAGTGGTCGCCACCACCGCCACCTACCACTCAACCGCGGAGCACGCGAACAAACGATAGATAACTCCTAGCTCGGACACCACATCTACGCTTAGCGCCTAGAACCCTAGCATTGGCCAGACTCCCCGCCGGAGAGCTCCTCTACTAGGACTCCGCCCGAAGGCTAACTACCGATCCCGCAAGACTATAATGAATAAGGATAACTTGCTTAAGGTAATCAAACCAATAGGATAACACGATCTTCTTACCCCCAAATGATAAGTTGATCGTAGAGGTACAAGCGTAGCGGGAGCCGACAAGTCCGGCACTCCGTCTACTCGAGATCAGCGGCAAGCCAGGCCCACAAGTAGGAGAGGCTAACTCTACTTCTCCTTCTAGCTTATTCCTCTCTCACTCTCTATTCTAGATAAGAAAGGAAAGAATACTCTCTTGCTCAAGTGTGGATCTAGGAATTCTTCGTTGTTGAAATGAGAGACTGTGCCCTCCTTCTTATACTAGTGTAGAGGTTGGTTTGGGGGGAGGAGGGTAATAACTTATTTGAGCCACCAAGTGCAATCGACCTCGGGAGGTGTTATTGTACCGCCATGCCGCGGGTAGGCCCGGCCGGCGAAGTCGGTGGGCGGCGCCGCCAGCCAGGGCGTGGGCACGCCCGGTACCGCCGCCTCCGCCACCGCCCTTTACCGATCAAGTTTAAGATTGATTACATACAATAGAATTACGTGGACTCGATGGTGTAGAAAAATCAAGAGTAACTAAAATGGATAAAGTATCACCGTTGACATGACGGATGTTTTGGTTAAGAATCTCTTTCGGGAGCGTTTGATCATCGTTAATGGAAGATGCGGATCAATTGTTCTTCACCTTGGCATATTTTTCGAGCGGCTCGCCGCCAACGTAATCTCCCAGAACAACCAAGACAAAGCGTACACGTTTCTCTCGCCGCTTACTTAAGCTAACGGCCGGGTTCTGATGGTGTCATCCCACGCGTCTCCGTCGCAATGGGACTGTGTTTCACTTTCGCCAATCGGGCCTTGGTACTGGTATTGGGCCTCCGCTTCCTCTTTGACTTGGGCTCGGCGTGGCGGGACAAAGCGATCTACCGTGACATTCCTCCCCCATCGAACGGCTTGTCCCCAAGCCGAGAAGTCCGGATAGCAAAGCAAAGATCATGTCTTCATCTTCCCGGTAGCCATAGCAGGGTCCAAGCTTTCCCACTTGATCGCCAGCCGTGGTAGATACGATTATGTCCGACACCGCGTGTCGATCTAGCACCATCTCTCGGGACTGACTGGGAGAGTATCTCGAGGGCGAGGTGTATAAGGCCTTTGGACTGTACCTTTTTTGATCGCCAAAGAAATAAACTTGGAAGACATTATGAATGTGAGAGGATGCAGCAAACAATTTCAGTTTATAAGCCATTGTGCCGATACGAGCTTCAACTTCAAATGGTCCGAAGTAACGATAAGAGAGCTTTGACCGACTCACGGAAGTCACGAATGTTGAGCATAAGGTTGAAGCTTGAGCCATACACGATCACCCACATTGAACATCCTTTCGTGAGCGGTGTTTATCACCGATGTTTCATCCTAGTTTGGGCTCTGCGGAAGTTGGTGCCGTATGACCGAATTCATATGTTGCCTATTACGCAACCACTCATTTAGATCGTGCAAAGCACAATCTTGATCAATATCTATGCCAAAGTGATTGGGTTGATGAGCATATAGAATCTCAAATGGAGTAAGCCGAGTAGCACTATGCTTGCGGGTATTGTACCGCATTACGCCAAATGCAACCATTGAGACCATCGCCGAGGACAACCGCTAAGAAAGCATCCGAGGAAAGTTTCAATGCATTGGTTCACTCTTTCGTTTGTCCATCACTTTGAGGATGATATGCGAGCTCATGCATATTTGTGTGCCCCGATAGTTTGAATAGCTCTTTCCGAGTCTACTAGTAAAGACTTTGTCTCATGTCTCGAGATTATCACACGGGGCATACCATGTAGTTTGTAAACATGTTCCATGTACCATTTGGGCCCAAAGTGAGGGGGCAGAGAATGGATGCTTCAGTTTAATAAAGTGAGAGTACTTAGAGAATTTGTCTACAATTACCGAGAATGCGTTAAACCCATTAGAAGTGGGTAAGCCCTCAATGAAGTCCATTGTGACCATGATCCATGCTCGTGAGGCACCTCTAGGGGTTGTAATAATCCAGGATATGGTATTCTCTCGTTTTAGCTTGTGCGACACACATGACAAGCTTCAACAAACTCTTTGACATCATGTTTCATATGTGGCCAATAAAATAGTCTACCGACTGCGTGATATGTAACTAAGGAGCCGAATGACCACCAATAGGAGATGCATGGAGTCGTTGATTACCTTGGCACGAAGTTCCTTGGAATGACCCAACCGGATATCATGTTTATATTTGATGATGCCTTGATATAGAGAGAAATTGCCTTACGGATTTTTGAGCGGCTAAAGCACTTAGTATCTTCGTCAGGCCGGGGTGGTGCGAGTTTGCGACGGGCATTGTGCCGAGCAAGAGATATGGCATTAAGACAAGACACGGGGTTAGGAGCCCCGGATAAGGAGTCTCGCAAAGACAATTAGTAGAACCTTTCTTATATGTGATCTTATATCGATAACTCATCAACATGGTCAACACCTTTTGTTGCCGGTAAGTGTGAAGCTTCCGGTCGGTGAGATAGGTAAGACTTCTCGATCGGTGTGAATGGTGAATTCAAAGGTAGTAAATATGATTTCCATTGGTCTAGAGCCGCGAAGATAGCCAAACTTTCTTTCTCATAGGTTGATAAGCCTTGATGCTTAGGGCCAAGAGCTTTACCGACATATGCAATTGGGTGTCCCTTCTGGCGAAACCTTTGCTCCAATTCCCCTGTGATCGTAAGCATCGTTTCCACTACAAATGGTTTGGCAAAGTTGGGAACAGCTAGGACGGGGAGCGGATATAAGGGCTTGTTTCAGAGCTGAAATGCAACTTCACAATTTCCGGTCCACGTAAAGGGTGTTTCCTTTTTTTAAAAGGTCGGTTAGAGGCCTAGTAATCATGCCAAAGTTCTTAACAAACCTTCAGTAGTAAACCGGCTAGCCCCAAGAAACATCGACCTCTTTTACTGATTTTGGAGATTGCCATTTAGCCACATCTTGGATCTTGTCGGGGTTGGTAGATACCCCATTGGGAGACAACACATGCCCCGGATAATGTAATCGTTGTTTAGCCGGTGAACATTTAGACAATCCGACTTTAAACCGGTGTTCCCGCAAAAGTTGGAACACTAGTCCGACATGCTCAACATGTTCTTCATATGTTTTGCTATAAATGAGGATATCATCCATGAAAACAACCACACTTTTCCTAAGAAGTGATGCCAAAATATGATTCATTATGGATTTGGAATGTGGCAGAGCTCTTGTGAGACCATATGGCATGACCATATACTCATAGTGCCCACTATGGGTCCGAAATCTTTGTTTTGTATCGATCCTCGGGTTTCATCATAATCGGGTGGAATCCGGACCTCAAGTCCGGTGTAGAGAACCAACATGCTCCATGGAGTTCCTCAAACAGCTCTTCCACAATAGGCATTGGGAATTTGTTTTTGACAAGTGTAAGCATTGAGCTTCCTATAATCAACACATAGTCGCCATTCACCGGATTTCTTCTTAACCAATAGGGCGGGAGAAGCAAAAGGACTAGTACTTTCCCTGGATCATGTTGGACTTGAGTAAGTGAGAAATTTGCTGTTCTATCTCATCTTTCTGAGCAGGTGTGTATCTGTAAGGTTTGAGCCTAAAGGGTTGTGCTCTAGGTATAAGAGGAATCGAGTGTGTAATGGAACTAGGAGGAGGTACTCGAAGGCTCTTCAAATATGACTAGAAATTCTGAACAAGAGCTGTAATTTCGGGGAGGCAACCGCTTTCAGGGGGTGTCTTTGGTCACAGAATCCACTCGTATATAATTCCACCATGTGCAAGATGGCATCCTTCCGAGCAAGAGACATCAACGGGTTGCAAGAAATTTCATGTACTCGGCAATACAACATCAGGAATACATTGCAATTTAACCACCTTATCTTGCATAGTAAAAACCGAGCCACTTCTCTTTCCACTCCATTTGCATTGGACTGAATGCTTCTAACCACTCCATGCCAAGGATAGCATCATAGCAATCAAGAGGAAGAATCTTGAATGTATTAGTGAAAATAACCCCTTGAGAAGTCCATGAACAATGTGTGACCTCATGAGTACACTTTGTAATAAGGTGCCATCCGCGCCACCTTAAGCGCCATAGGGTGAGCTATAGGTGTCCATGGTTTCATACATTCACCATGTGTTCACCGATAAAATTGTGAGAACTACCATAGTCCACCAATATGATAGCGGGCTATTTCTTGATGAATGCATGTATCTTGAGAGTATGGGGAGCAAGAATACCTTTGCGGCTTGGTCGATAATGCCATAAGCTCATCGAGTTAGAATCGGATCGTTCTTGAGCAGTTTCGGGGATAACACTCACCCGTGGTGTTCCGGACTTCCTCAATCATATTCAAGGTGGTACGTAAGCGAGCATTTGTGTTGGCGACCCCATTTGCCACCACACTTGAAGCAAAGTCCCTTAGATCTTCTATAGTTCATTAATGCAGCCGGCTTCTCATCGGGCTTGCCTTTGGGAGCTTCATATTTAGTGTCGTGATTTATCGCTTGATGATTAGCCCGATAATGAGCCCGAACATGTTTTCGATGAATCTTGGGAATATTATAGTTGAACTCCATCTTCTTGTGCTCACTTCGGGCATGAACCCTTTCATGATCTCCTCTCGTATAATAGCAAGAGAACTAGCAAAGTATCAAGGTCTTTGGGTCGATGTAAAATAATAGCAAAACTCTTATTTCGAGGTTTAAGCCCATCTATGAACTTGCCGAGAAGGATAGGGGGTTAACTAGGGGTCATGATCTAGCATCGATGCATGAGGTCATCAAACAAGGTAACATACTCAAGTACAGTGGATGTTTCTTTGGACATGGAAGAACCGGGCGAATGAATTGGTTGAAGTGGTCTCTATCAAATCGATCAACTACCAATTGACAGAGCTCTTCCCATGAACACTTCCTAACATTAATCTCAATAGTTTGCATCCAAAATTGAGCAGGACCAGAAAAATTGACTGTGGCTAACTTAACCCAATTTTCTATAGGAGCCTGATAGAGATCAAAATATGTATCACACCGCTTCCGCCTCGGCGTCCATCTTCGAGATCAAGAGCGCCAGCGCTTCGTCGATCTTCATCGCAACTCAAACTCGCGTCGATGCGGATGAGACAGAGCGGATACAAATAATCGAGGTAGAGAGTGGGGTGGATCGAATGGCAATCTAATACCAGATGTAACACTCGATGTGGGTAGCTACTGTGTATCACGATGGATTCAACTTTAGAACTAGTAACTAGGGTTTACACTCCGGCGGTGATGGTTGCCGCCGGTCTCTCGAGCCGAAGCTCGCCGCCAATAGAATCTCCGGTAACAACCAAGACAAAGCGTACACGTTTCTCTCCTCGCTTACTTAAGCTAACGGCTGGCTACTGTTAGAATTAGAGGAGAGGAGGAAGATGGATGTGAACTTCACTGTATTGAACAGCCCCAAATGGGGAATATATAGTACATGAGAGCACCCAAACCCTAGAATAGGAAATTACAATAATACCCTTAACACCCCCCCTCAAATGCAAGGCGTATGGAATTGCGTTGCATTTGGAAGAGAGAGTACACTAAGCACTAGACTTAGACAGATTACAACACTAAGATAACTAAAACATCCAAATCCGAGTCTCCGATACGTCGCAGTGGCATGCGAGTCTTGAAAACCTTGCCAAGCCGAGGAGGTGCGAAGAGAAGCACAAGGGTAGAGAGCCGTGACGATGGACGTGCCTTAGTCAGAGAGTCGCGGGCTCACGGAGGAGGCGACAAGGAATAGCAAGGTTCAAGCGGACGAGCCATTGCCGCACAAATCCGGACGGGGGTCAGAGCCACACGCATCCGGACGGGTCTAGGCCGCGCAAATCCACTAAACCAAAGCTACGGTAGCAGTCAGAGGCTACAGGAGGACCGAAAGGGAGAGTCGCATCGACGACTAGAAGGTGATTAGCCAAAAATGATGGGCAACCACAAAGGAAAAGCTAGCAGTCGACTGTTTGGCAAAGATTTTGTGGACTCGAATGGCAAAGGCGAGTTCAAGGAGCAAGATTAGCGGATTTAGATGGACACATCAGGCAAACACAAACTGGATACTAGCAGCAAGCAGCAGAAATGATAGGCAGAGTAGCTGAAGCAGAGCACCCGCAGAACAGACTATTGCAGCATGCCACCGTAGCAGCAGAACAGAGCAGAGCAACCCACAGTCACGGAAGGAGCCTGAAGCAGAGGAGCTGAGTCAATGGCTCCAGGCGGATACATCTCTCGTGACATGCCGGTGAAACCAGAAGTCCACCACGCGCAACGAGCGGGCTGAGCAGGGCTGCAGATGGATGGCAGCTGTCGAAGATGAGGCACGTGCTGGTGGCGGGTGCCCGGTGGAGTAGCACGCCGCGTCCGGCGCTACCCCAGATGACGGCTCCGGCCAGGTGGAGCTTGAAGGCGCGCGAGGCCGGCCCGGAGCAGGAAGAGGCCGCGCGGACGACGAGGCGCAGGGCCGCGCGGGCTGGGCGCGCGACGCGTGAGGCCGCGGGAGCCGCGGCGTCCGTGGAGGCGCTGTGGACGGAAGCGCCGGGAGGAAGCCGGTGCGGGCGCCGCTCGTGGGACCGCGCGGGCGCGGGCGCAGAAGGCCGCGCGGACGAGGCGCAGGGGCGCACGCAGAGAAGAGGCCGCGCCGGCGGGCGCGAGCAGCTCGGACGGGCGCGCGGGTTCTCCTCCGGCGGCGCAGACGTGCGGACGCGAGGGCGAGGGAGCCGCAGCCAAGACGAGTCGGCGCCGGCGCGGATCTGCGCAGACACGAGCGCGGGAGGCTTCGCGAGCTGGAGGAGCCGCCGTCGAGGTGGAGCCGCGCGGGCGCGGCGCGTGAGGCAAAAGATCATTAGCAAATGTCTCTTCCGCATAATACATCTTTGTGACTGAATTAAATCGACGACCCTTAAAGAAATTCTCCATGGCATCTTGCCAAGCAAAGTATTCAGCAGGAATTGTTGCAAGAGATATCTTTGGCATAAATTGCATTTGATCAAGCAAATCAAGTTGATCCATCACAAATTAATAGCAACAATTTCAACAGTACCGTGAGCAACCTGTCTCTGGATACCAACTGATAAAGACACAGCTAAGCTGTCCGAATATTGTCCCAATCTTTCACGGTACAATAACAGTCCAGAATAAAATAGGTACTAATCTGAATTTCTAAGGCCAATAATTTGATATTAAGATCAATTCCACTTTTGATATATCTCGGCCGACCAACAAATTTATAATCAACTTAATTGAAGACCCGTTCAAATCAGCAATTCTCACGACCAATCAAGCACTACTAAATTGTTATCAAGACGGAAGCTCTCCAATCCAAAACAGCCAATAAAATAATGGTTGAGCCACCACGTCAACAACGACAAGATATAGCAGTACTTGTATTGCAGTCCGTAAAATCACAGGGAGTTTTCAGATGACAATAGAACCGATATATAGATAGATAATAAGCAGTTCGGCTTACAATACTTGGAGCAACGCAATCCGAACAACAGCGATGTTCTTCCACCCGTGCTTCCGAAGAACACGATCAGAAGAATGGAATTCCGACGGGAATCCGGCGCGACCAAGCTGCAGCAGCTCGAGCACGCACTCCACACAATCCGAGGAGGATCGGCTTGATAGATGAGATCGGAGGAGAGGGTCTCTCGCTGTTCGTAGGAGAAACCCTAGACAAAATAATCCAAATCCAATCTAAACTCTTACACGACCGACACCCTGGTCAATATAGCACACGCAGGTGCTCAAACGGACTCACCATGTTTGACCTGACGCTCCACGCTTTGGCCATGCCAAAGTCTGACTCCAGCCCAAACCATAGCACGTCCAGGCCAAACCAACTAGCGTAGGACACAAGCATGCTAAAGAAATAAAACTATTATTTAATTCTATACTAATAAAGAAGATAATATGACCATTGCCCACACCTTGCGTCATGTATCATGTACCAGAACCTGTACGTACGTATATAGTAAATCAATCCGGCTTGCAGCTAGTCATGCCACGTCCACCCTCACGTATAGAGCCAATAGAGATAAATTTCCTTGACTTCTGATTTTCTTCTTTCTTGAAACTGATATGTGACGTCAATCCAGTAACAGTAAATTTCTCCATGTTCATGTACTTCCCATTAAATATAATACTCCCAAATTGAAGACCAAATGATTTCAAAGGGTTACGAGCAATCATATTTGAAAGATCATAAGAATCCCCTGCGGAAATATTTTGAGGAGCCATGGGCTCATCATTGGGTGCCACATTCTTCCCTGGAAGCGTCGTTTTGAACCCAGCGTCTTCCGGCCGGCGGCCGTCGATTCTGGGTGAAAGCCCCGTCTTGGCGTAGATTCGGGTGGAAATCCATAACCAAAACCAAACCCGCGGATACCCGAAACCCGAACGGATATCCGAAACCCGAATGGATACCCGAAACCCGCAATATATATACACATATTCACATGTATAAATATTTTTAATAAATATTTTTATGAGTCAAATTTGAATAAATTTAATAATCTAAGTAAACAAGTTATTATTAACATATTATAAAACATGAGTTTTAATTCCAAATAATTTATTTCGGATATCGATATCCACGGGTGGAAAACTTAACCCGAAACCAAACCCGACCCGTAACCCGAACACGAAAACCGTGGGCGAAAAACCAGTACTAAACCCGAAACCCGAAAAACCGAAACCCGCGGATACCGCCCCAAACCCGATCCGCTGCCATCTTTAGCTGCGGATGCTCCTGGTGCTTGGCACCATGGTAGGTTTCTTGAAGCAAGTAGGGATGCAGGCACGGATTAGAAAACTCTCCTTGTAATGCATCCCTATTGTTGTTGTTGTATCAAACTCTTCTCTTAATATAAAAACGCGCAAAGCTTTTGCGTGATTGAGAAAAAAAAAAACAAATCACCTGCTGTAATGTAAATCGCCTATGGTGCTTTCTACCAGTTTCGTTTCTCCTGATCCTGACTGGTCATTTTCAAGCACTAGAAACCTTCTTGGAGATCTGTTGTCACTGCACACTTTGCCTCCTTGTTATAGAAGCCATGTATGCCTCTTTTATCTTCTTCAGCTTCGTCACCACGTCTTGCATCTTCATTCTTTGGTCCGGCAAATCATCAGAGCATAGTAATCCTATTTCAAGCACTGGGATCAGAAAGTCATTCAGACTCCCAGCGGAGTCTTGCTGTAGCTGCTCATCCACAACATGCATAACATTCGTTGGAATGGCTTGATGAACCCATCTCCTAATGTCTAGTTCCCCAACGAACATAGGGTCTGTGGGCCGTTTTCCAGTGAATACTTCAAGAAGCATGACCCCGTAGCTGAATACGTCACTTTTTCTGGACAGCCTTCCGACCGATCCGTAGTTCCGTACTCCGGCCAAGAAATTTTCAAACAATATGAAAACACTGGAGACAAATTACAATAAACAAAACTAGTTCAAGGTACAGTATAGGTGAATTACCTGGTGCGATATAACCGATTGTTCCAGGCATGCTCGCGGAAACTGCGGAGAAGTCATCACCCGACAACAGTTTTGCAATCCCAAAATCTGCCACATGTGCTACCATATCCTCATCAAACAGGACATTGCTAGGTTTTGAGTCACAATGCAGGACAACCTCACAATGATTATAGTGAAGATACTCCAGTGCCATGGACACATCCAACATAATTTCCAGTCTCTGAATGTATCCCAGTTGCTCTCTGCCTTAGAGTGAAGGAGAGCCTCTAAGCTTCCGTTGGGCATATACTGAAGGACCAAGGCTTTGAACTCAAGATTGGAGCATGTTGTAAGTATACTTATCAAGTTGCGATGTCGGGCCATGCGCAAGACATGCCACTCACCATCGAAGCTTCTCACAGCTTGTTCTAGATGCATGTTCAGAACTTTTATTGCGACCATAGCTCCATCCATCAACTGTGCCTTATAAACTTTTCCATAACTTCCAGACCCAATCAGATTACCCTCACTGAAATTATCAGTGTTCAGTGGCACGAACAATCTCACGTTGAGTAGCCTCTGGTTGACCATGCCAACTGCTAGGAGAAGCCAACGTCTCCTTCTGCTTATTGGCTGTGGCTCACTGTCATATCTACTATGGGAACGTATCCTGTGCACACCAATATCCTCCAGGGTTCCTCCGGCTTCTTCCTCGCGCGGGATGGCCACGCCGGCCGAGTATGGACGCAGCGCCGCTCTCCAGGAACAGTCTGAAATTCATTGTATTTTGTAGCACCAAGAACAGTCTGAAATTCACTGTATTTTTCAACATAGATTTTCTCTAGCTCTGCAGGTCTTGCACTTGTGCTGTGAATTGATGGTTCAATCCAGTCCAGTTGGATGCAAATAAATTTGTATAATGAATAGCTATGGCGGGGATGGGGAGGCCGGTCTTGGCGCAGCCGGAGGCGGCTCTCCACCTGACAGCGGCTCTCCATCTGGAGGCGAAAGTGCAGGGCCGCGCGTCGTCATCGTTCGCGAGGGGAACCCGGAGGATCGCCGAAGGAGCCCCGGCGGCTTCCAATCTCGTTCGAGAGGAGCCCAGGCGGGCAGCGGCGTCATCTCTCGCACGGGCGGCGTCCAATCTCGTGCGCGAGGGAGACGATGTCGGGGATAGGAGGGTTTTTGGCAAAACAAAAGGTGCTGGCGGGCGTTAATCTGGAAAATGACCCCCGCTCGCTGCGTAGCCATCGGATGGGAGATAAATGGTCCAGATCTACAGTGTGTGCACGGTTGCACGGAATATTGGTGTGCACAGGATACGCTCCCATCTACTATACCCTATAAACCTATACTACACCCTATAAACCTATACTACATTTCCTGTCCCCTCGTGAGGCCACGTCACCGAATTTCCGTGTCCATGCGATTCACAACGAACGGCCACAGCATCGGCAACGCCACCTGCCTCGAAACGTCTTACCCCGAGCCCCCGACCCTATCCACCTCCTCACGTCCGATCGATTGCGTCCCCTTCAGCACTCCCGCATCCTCTCCGCCGCCGCCACCACACTAGCAGCAGTAGCCATGCCGTTGCCGTCTCCGCGCAGCCTCGGGCGCCCACGGCCATCATCGCCGCCCCTCCGCGTCGCCCGTGCTACCACCCTCCCGTCTCCTCTCCGCCGCCGCCAACGCCGCAGTATCAACCGCGCCGCCCGCCGCTGCCGATTTCGTCAGGACTTGATGAGGCCGAGGTTGTACAGGTTCCTCTTCACTAGGTTGCCGAGGTAGACCAGCCCAAGCCCGCCGACGCCGCCGTGGTCACGGTCGCCCGGCCCGTCCTTCGGGAACACTTGCTGCAGCACGGAAGGCATGGAGAAGGTACGTGAAATTAGTCATCCAATTATGAATAAGATTGTTCTTTCTGTTACGATCCGGCAAATAACTGATATTTATTATTACTGGAGTCCTCCAACGTTTGATTCCATATTCTATACATACTTACGATTAATTACTAACGAAAAAAAGAATCATCTCCAGTCCATACCTAATATTAAAGAGTTGAGACAGATCCACATCTTTCACAGGAAGGGAAAAATATAGTATGACATTATGTCTCCAATTTATCTCTATATTATATGACAAGTTCCTGACAGCAAGGTAAATAACAGGCTTATTTACTGATCTTCTCTATCTCTACTTACATAAAAGGGATGAACCGTGGACAAAATATGGTGCGACAAAAATTTCTGTCCGCCCGCGCCCGCCCCTGCAGTACTGCCCGCGCGCCCCCCTTTCCGTCCCTTCCTGCGATCTAAAAAAAAGCTTCCCAAAATTTGCCACTATTTCACGGCCCACCAGATCTTGGTTCGATAAATGCCATCTGTACCTTTAAAGGAAACCACACAGAAGGAAAATATTAGGCAGAAACAAATCACGCGCTGTGTTCGTGGCCGGCCATCGCTCCCATCATCGCCATCGCTCCCTCATCGCCATCGCACGTGGGCAGGTCGAAGCCGGGCGTTCCTTCTCTCCGGACGCACGAGATCGGACCATGGAAGACCTCGCCGCCTCCAACGCCCTCCTCTCCGGACGTTGAACCCGCCCGTGCCGATCAGGTAACCCAGCCCCTGAAACCTAAATTCCTGTGTTCCTTCTCTCCTCGTTGATCAATCGTTCATCCGTCGGTATCCCTGCTGTACGCCGCAGAACAAAATTAAAATTCAATTAGGGTTTTCTACCATATGTAAGCAGTGCTGCTTAGGTGCACGCCAATTGTGTGGTTCAATTATGCGTATTAAAATTCAATTAGGGTTTTCCACCATATGTAAGCAGTGGATGCATGGTTTAGTTTTTTAATAATACAAAAAGAATGCATCATTTGACATGTTATTTGCCAGGTACAGTGTTGAGTGTCAGCTGGAATATCGTGATCAAGAATGCATCATTTGACATGTTATTTGCCAGGTACAGTGTTGAGTGTCAGCTGGAATATCGTGATCGTGCTAAGGATCGTCGTGAAGATCAAAACCAAGATTTGGACTGACTAAGGTAATAGATTTCATGCATTGGCACCTACAGGGACTCATTTTCCATGTATCGGCACTTCCATGTGTTCTTAATGCTTAGTTTGTTTTTCTATGATTTCTGAAATTCTAATCTCTGGTGTTTGAGGTTTTAGAGAGAAAATTTGTTTGCGAATAAACTTATTGTTCCTGTAAATTGCTACTGTAAATCTCTGCTATCCTCTGTTTATTTTGTGCTTCTTGCTCCTTAATGCATGGTTGTTAGAACACGTGTTTCTGTAAGCAGCTAAGGGGTGACTTAATTTTCCTGCAGCAATAGTCTGGTTTGAGTATTGAAACTTTCATTGCCTGGGATTTGTTTTTCCAATTTTCTAAAACTTTTAGAGCCGAATATAAGGTACAAATGATGCAAAAGCTGTCTACAATACTGAAAAAAGCCTCCATGCAACTGAAAAAGCTAACATTTATTTCAGGAAGTTATTACTAATTAGGTACTGAAAAAAGCTGTCTACAATACTGAAAAAAGCCTCCATGTTTTCTAGATGTATGTTGCACACTCAAATAGTCAAATTGTCGTTGCATAATAACATGTGACTTGATTTATCTCTAAAATAGGCAGGAGGGCTGCTAATATTATTACCATATATAAGTTTACCAATGAATACATTCAGTTAGCTTTGCCTCAATATTACACTCTATTCATAAAAAGATAGCATGTATAATTTAAAGAATTTAAAGACTTACATAATTTGACAGTATTGTTATCTTATGGTGCGGTCCTTTGTGTTTTTAGTATAAAACTTTAGTTGCCCCGTAGCAATGCATGGGCATGAATCCTATTGACAACAAAGTACATGGGTGAGATCCAGTTGAGAGAAAGTTACATTTGTTAGCACCTCCAGAATTGGGTAGCTTAGAGAATGATTTTTAGTTAATTTAGTTCAGTACAGGAGAAAATAGCTGTTGGAGGACTCTGGTCTTGCCTAGCCAAATTAGCCGATCTGTGCTAGACCATTGCACTACCTATTGATCTTGCTGAACTTGTACTAAGTGTTGTCAAATCTTCTCTTTACCTCAATGGGAGTGGGCGTCAGCCTCCATGGTCAGCCTCTGTTTTTTTTTTTCCCCGAAATATCCATGGGGAGGCCTATGGAGGATTTGCTTACCGAAAGGGGTGCTTTGATTCTTCACTAGAGCATGCTGGTGACTTTTATATTATTCTTATCGTCTAATCCCAGTATTATTATATTATTCTTATCCTCTAATCCTTTTTAGTGAAACAAATAGATTTGCAAATGTTGGCTGCACCAAGTACTTGAGAAAAATCTATGAAAATGGCCCTTGGAACATCATATCAGAGCCTTCTATGGACATGATCACATCAGTAAACTGCCTTCTATTCGTGGTTGCGTCCTTTGCACAACGTGTTTGCATCGCTGGCTTACATTCACCAGCAATGCCCACTAAGCTCTCCCCCTGGTGAGTGGCATCTCCTTCAAGTGATGTGTGGCAGGTACTTCATTTAATCCAATTTCACTTTCAAATTATTTACATTGGAAAAGGGGACAGAGGATGCATTGTTGTGGTATATAGACTAGGGGTAACCTAGCATATTGTATTACAGGTTGAGAAATTGACATGAGTAAAAAATCTGAGTCCTAAAGAAAAATAGTTCATTACATAGTATTTATTAAATGCCATTTTAACTTTAGTATTTAATTACATAGTATTGTTATTTTATCGTGCGATCAGTGTTTTTAGTACATAAGTTTTGGTGAGTTGTACTCCTCCTGCACCTTCGCTTTGTGCATGGATGATCAGGAAGTTATTACTGCAGAACAACAATATTTAGTGAAAAACCAATATGGTTCAACCTGTTAGTAAATATTATAGAAAACCTGTTAGGAATTTATATGGTTCAACAGTCCATGACTTGAAGTATGTATGCCATAACGCTCATTTATAAAATAGATATACCACCAACATTGCTATACAATAGATCCTATAAAGGCGATCTGTATGCCATATCAGTTATTTATTTTGTACTCAAAAATATAATCATTTGCTTAGAATCTTTCATCAGGTAAACATTTATTTTGTTTAATATCGCTCATTTATTTTGTGTTGCTTTGCTGCGATTTTCTTCAGTTAAACTACAGATTTGTTCAAAAAAATAAGCTCTGGCAAGGGCCACAGCTCAACTACAGCAGCAAGGGTTACAGTCTCTCTGAATCTTGCAGATTCTTGATCACCAACTCGATAAGAGGTCTTGCAATAGTTGGTCTTAGTTGTACAGAAGGTCACCAACTCTACAAGGTCAGCAACCTCACTATTAATTGATCTTGCAGTAGTTGGTTTGAGTAAAATCTTGTATTGGCGCTAGCATTTTTTCTGCATATATACCTTCTATCAGGATTCAGGAAAGAAAAAACAAATTAGCTTCTAGCGTCATGTGAGGCCTGTTGCTGTCAATTGCTGTCCCTTTACATATTTGACTTTTAATGTTTTATAAGCGGTTATACTATTGTTATCTTATGGATTAATTTTGTGTCCGGTTTGATCAGAATGGATCCTATGCAACGTAATGAAGGTCGTACAGCATTTCAAGACTTGACAAACACCGTCAATGGAGGTAACGGATTATATTCATGTCCATTGGCTCAATTGCATGTATTATGAGTGCATATTAAATAAATGTATAAAAACTGAATTTTAAACACGTGACCAAACAATATCAAATTCCTAGGCGCAAATTGATGAACGTGTGCAACGTAAAAGGGAAAGAGATAAGGCACGGTATGCAGCAATGACTCGAGAAGAAAAGGATGAAAGGAATAAAAGAATTACGGAAAAGTATCATCACACAAAGGGGAATACTGCATTAGCTGCTGGGTCGAGAGGTCCATTGCAAACAAATTATGGGGTTGGACCAAACAAGGAAAACACGGATCCCGCCAAGATAATATGTGAAATGGAAAATGTCAGCACTATGCTACGGAAAGCACGGATGACTCATGCGAAAGCAAAGTGATGAAAAAATAGGTAAACTTGAAGGACTTTTTTTGAATTATAGTATTTATCGCCTTCGGGTGATTTAATGTTTAATAATGTATATGTTCTAATTCTATATGTTATACCAGTTGGAGTTGAATCAACCGCGAAAAGCATTGATGATTATACAAATAATGACTGGCTACATCGAGACAACTCATACGACCCCATGGAGATCGACAAAGAAAACACATGTACCATTTTGGTTTTTCTAATACTGAGCATTTTGACGTTGATTGTATGGTGCATATGCCAATGTTAATATCACGCTATTATATGTGTGTAGATGAGTATTCCGATAGATGTGTACACCAAAGTGGCATGGTTCAACCGACTAATTCATCATTCGATCTAAATCTAGGTACATTATTTTTTACATCATCTATTTTGTTTTGAGAAAAAAGTAAAGTCGGCAAGCCAATTGTGGTTTCATCAAGTACCTTATATAAATCTAGGTGCATTATTTTTTATATCATGTATTAATGTTTGTGCAATACGTGTCCTTTTATATTCAGGTGATGTAAATGCATCAAGTTCCTTTGATAAAACTGTCAAATGTCCAAAAAGCGTAGGCGTGAATTAGATAGAGCACGAAGGGCTGCAATGTCTCTGAACAAAACGCACTATTAAATAAGAGGCGGCGTGACTTGAGAGCCGAGAAAAATGCTGCAAGGAAATTGCGAGATGACTCCACAAGAGAAGGTGGACAAACGTAAAGAGATGAAGAAAAACTACAATAGGAAGGTGAAAGAACACCGAGCTAACACTTTGCATCCGGACTCGATCGCCATGGAGAGCCCTCATTGCAACCCTCGCCTTATTTTCCCTTCTCCACCTCAAACGCCAAAAGCATCTTCACTTGATATGGATGTACTGAATTTGGGGGCACGCTTTGTTTACATCGCGCCATCCGTAGTTGAAGATCCAGAATTTGAGACCCCCGAATTTGATGCGGCACATACCATACGGCGTCGGGTGAACAAAGTGGAGAGAGAAATGCCCTTATAAGGCTTTTGAATCAAATGTTGGAAGAATGACTAGAGGTTGTGCAAATGGAAACAGATTGTGAAGATGCTTACGACCTAACACAATCATTTTGTGGTTCATAACGGTACATAAATTATTTATATGTCGTCATTTTCAAATTCACTCTTCTATTCCAAAAACTCATACCATTTGGTTCCCGCAGATGGTGTCACACAGAAACGGAGTTCCACCGCCTAATAATATCGCATGCACACAAACACAAACCGTCGTAGTTGATGGTACCTCTCGATGCCTCCCGCCTAATAATTGCATAGGCACGAGACACAACCGTCTATAGTTGATGGTACCTCTCCAATGCCTCCAAACGGAGCACAAGCCGATATGCCGGACGATATGGTCGAGGATGGTATTTTCTTTACTAAATATTTCCAATTTTGCTTACCTTATATGCCATTATTATGTTCCGTGAGTCATGCAAATATGTGCTTTGTCTTTGCAGGCAGGACTATGACGCGGATGTCATATTTGAGGAAGACGTGGAAGAGGATGAGGCGTATTTTTTAAGCGGACAAGGTACAACGACTAATAAACTATAAAAATTCACATACTTTCTTTCCATGTGTAAAACATCAATATTTTGGCGGAGTACGACGAGGATGGAGACGAGCACAATGACGACACGGATGTCCAAGAGAATAGTGAGCCCGATGTCCCGGATCCATACGATCGGGTTTATGCTAATCTCCCATCGAGTCGCACATGCTAAAGGAGGTGCCAAACCGCACGCACCGCGATGCAAAGAAAATAGAGGGTGAACCACACGGGTTCCTGGCTGTCGGGGTGGGACAGATTCGTCTTTCAACTCCCGATACACCACCGAACTCAAGAGGTTGTGGTCAAGCTCGACGCTGATTCTAGGCACTTTCGTGCAAACATCGATATTTCAATGGCCACTTCTCTTTCACTTCTCTCAGACGCCACCTAGATCATGTGACCACTAACATGAGAACTTGCGGTATCTACACGCCCGTGCTCATGGACAGATTTACCATAACATACGGTCTTTTGGTAAAGAGGATGGTGTTGAAAAGAGACACCTTGAGCTTTATTTTTTACGACGACGATCCGTCCCTCGATCATCGATGAGCAAGTGTCGTAGCAAAGGCGCCGAAAAAAAGAGAGAAGTTATTGAGCAATTGGTTAGGATTCTTAATGGGAATCCCTACTCTCGGGAACTAAGGCGTGTGGGACACGCCGAGAACCTCGAGGATTATCGTGTCGAGTTGAACCTTGACCGGGGCTTGACCGAAGAACATATAACGTGCCTATTGCATCGAGGTGGCCGCCGCCCGGGTTGAGGGGAGTGAGCGTCTAGGGCAATTCCAAAGATAGTGTGGTCCCGCAAGGGAAGGACCGGTCCATACATGGCATCCGCTCATATATGGCATGCTATGACCCGCTTTCATACCCGCGCCCCAAAGGGTGAGCTCGGATGACACAATTGCATTCCAAAACACAATGTTACTATGGAACAAGTTGAGAGAGCTCGAGAGATCCCAAAAGGCGTCCGAAAAAAAGATGGTGTTGCTAATGGTGATGATGATGGAGGTAACTTGAATCCTTTTCATTAATTCAATATAAACTTAGTTATGTTATCTCATAATACTAACTCGACCATTGTCTCCCTGTAGAACCTATTGAAAATTGAAAATATATGTGTATCTCATGCTTGCGACTACTACTGCTACAAGTTCCGGATGCGGCGGGGCTATTTAATCCAATACTCTATGGCGGTAGGCTTTTCCAAGCAGTTTTGTTCGACACCTACATCAAGATTGAAAGCTCGCGTTTGGACTACATCTGGAACAATCGGAAGCTTTGAGAGCCGACCTATATCAAGGCCTGGTGGACAGCATGCATGCGGGTGAAGGAAAGTGCTGAGAATGTCGGAAGGCGCATCTTTGGTTGTCTTCTTCATTCATTGGAGGCCCCCGTGATATGAGGCGCCCGGTACATGGATGCAATGGCTCGTGCGAAAGTATGGTAAACCCGATATCTTCCTCACGATGACGTGCAACCCTAATGGGGCGAGATCAAGAATGAACTTTATCCGGGCCGGACACCACGGGACCGCCCGGATCTCGTCACCCGAAGTCTTTAGAGCAAAGTTAGATGCAATGAGGAAAATGTTGATGGCTTCAAATACACTATCACGTTGCCGCATTTCACTCCTTCAAATACACTATCGTTCTCCCGACAACCTCGAGGTTCGTGCTCCTCCTCCGCATGGAGATGTAGTTCATTCACCTAAAAGTAGAATAGATCATCCATATGTTTTCTCTCTTATTTCATATCACACTCTCATGCAGCGCTCGGACCTTCGTCAGTCCCTTCCTCAGATCGTCGAAGGCAACCAACATGTATGTCGAACCTTGATATGTTATACTATTCGTATCTGGATCCAATCTCACTACATTTGCGCCGCGGTTCTTTGTGCTTTGAATCACTACCTGTTCTCATTCATTCGGCTTGGAACTACCCGTCTCTTTATAATTTGTAGTAGCAAATGTGCCAAGTTTTTTATTTTCTTGTGATGTGCAATAGCTTTGTCGTGTATCAAAGAAATCTTCATATTATATAAACCGAACCAGATGACATGCATAGAACTATTGGATTAATGCAATAGAGGCAAACAGGTTATATTTAGTTATATTCATGCGTTGCTACATTTTGTGATGATTTAGAGATTGACAACACAGAAATTTTTATAAAAGTTTAGTTATTTCATATGTCAATTTATCTCAGTTAAACATTGAAATGTTTTTATGAATTTTGCCTTCCCAGTAAGCTGAGATGGGTTCCATCTCCATGTTGCTCAAGGGAAAGAGTGTGTTCGCCCGAATCAGCAAATGTCCAGCTCTGGTACATCCCTTACATTTTTTTGGTAATTGATTTGTAGGTGTTCTCCAACTAACCATACTTATACTTTCTTTCCCGGTTGTCCCTCGGGCGTGTCTCGTGTGCGATCGGGGTTCCAATGACCTTGCAGACACCGCCTCATGGGCCGACATCCCGCGGGATCCGTGCGAGGTCGCGTCTTGGAGCGCGTCTTGGAGAGCGAGACGCTATGGGCATCATTCGCTTCCCTGGGCGGTTTGCACGGCCTGGTACGGCGCTTGTATGGATCACAATGGTCGCGCCGTCGCGCGCCGACACCGGGTAAGTCTTGGACGGACCTGCACCCTCAAGGCTACGAAGACTATGAGTACGACTTGAGAGAAGGCGCCTTCGGGCTCCATGGCGTCGCCACCGGCAAGTCCTACCACAAGAAGGTCGAGGACCGAAGGAGCGGACTTGGGTCGGTGGCAAGGATGACCGGGCGGGTGACCACGGACTTGAGTTGCAACATCGAGCTCCTAAACCCCATCACCGGCACCAGCGCGTCCGTTGCCGCCCTTTGAAACCATCCTGCATCGAGGTGGTTCCGATCTCCTACCGTGGGCGGTGTCTCCTTCATGACGGTTTGGACATTCCCCCTTTGCACCATTTGGAGGGAGCCGACATACAAATTGCGAAGGTAAAGCTATGTCGGAAGCCAACACACCTGAGCGGCGACTACCCGGCCGTCGCTCTCTTATCCGGTAACACACACCGCTCCCCGACTTGTATGCCTTCACCGGTTGTTTAGTTGCTATCCGACTTGGCCTGGTTCAGCATGAAAAAAAAAAAAACATTAGGACAAATGCTTAGCCGTATTGAATTACCTTTCTCAATACTTTTAGGCCTTTTGTTATTGTCGGTGAGAAACTAGAGTGTCCAGGAAAAATAAAAATATTGGATTAACAATTGGATGCCCACTCTGTAGCCTAAACATTAAATCCAAACTGATCACCAATGTTAGTGAGCTGTTTAGATTATTCAAGGCTAATTTGTTGGGGCGTATTTGAAATTTGAAAAGCAACTGTAAGAAGAGAAAGCACCATTTATGGCAGTTGTCTTTATTTCAATTTGCAGCCTGCTAATATTGTTCTCATATATCCTAGACTAGAAGCTCCTATATATTATTTTTGATATGTAACCAGTGGTTCAGAAGTCCCAAGCATGCAATAATCATTTAGTGTGATTATAACCAGATCTGGAACTTTAGTAGCTTTTTGTTTTCATTCAGTCAAGGAACTTAACTGGAGGAAATATAAGTAGTAGCAGAAACTGAACTTAACACAACCTCTGTTTTTGACAATTGAAACCTGGTTATTTGTATTTGGATCTGATCTAGTTACTTTTGTGTACATTTAGCAGGTGATACATATGAAAGAAAGAGTCTGGTTGCTTTCACGGCAGCCAACGACAACAGGTGGACGTTGTTGAAGACCCCGACCACGAGGGATTTGGCTGTGAAATATACTCTCCCAAAGCAAATTCACGGATGTCACCATGCACAAGGGCAAGGTGGTCGCCGTGGCCGATCCGGGCACACCTACTACGGGACATGGCGCAAGGAGCAACGTCGAGCCCACGGTTTTGTCACCACCTAACATCGACAAAAAGAAAATCGTTGGGGCGTAACCCTCTTAGCGACGCCATATCGGAACCCGGTATGGTGTTAAATGAGCAAGGGCCGGGCCGTCACCCCTTAAGTGACGCGCCGTCTCTTGATCCGGAGCCGTGTTAAGAGAGCAAGGATCGGGCCGTCGCACCTTTGTGGCGCGCTACATCCGCGCCGGGTGTAGTGAAAAATGAGCAAGGGTCTTCGCACTTCTCTTCTCGACGGGTGCGAAGGGTAAGGAAGCTAGTCGAGCCAACTAGGTTTCGTTTAGGTAGTTGAACGGGTCCCTAACGGGTAAGTTAAGAGAGTTAGTCGATGCAAATGAAAGCGTGAGGCATGTAAATATCCTATGCGCAAGTGTGAAACTAAATGGAAGGGCCGAAAGGCGAAGGAGGTGGAGGGTACTGGCTTCAAGCTTTGGTACACGGGGTCAACATCGGGTAAGAATGGTGTAGGCATCTTAGTCGATAGGAGCCTTAAGGATGGAGTCGTAGACGTTAGGAGGCAAGGTGATCGGATTATCCTAGTCCGACTGGTCGTTGGAGATTTGGTGCTGAATGTGATCAGTGCCTATGCCCCCTAGGTAGGGCTTAGTGAGAGCACCAAGAGTCAGTTTTGGGAAGATCTAGATAGCATGGTTAGCACTATGCCTATCAGTGAGAAACTCTTCATTGGAGGGGATCTCAATGGCCATGTGGGTGCGACCAATATAGGGTTCGAGCGAGTGCACGGTGGTTTCGGGTACGGTAATTGGAATGAAGAGGGGGAGGATGTTTTGAACTTTGCGTCGGCTTACGATTTGATGTTAGCGAATACCCTCTTTAGAAAGAGGGAATCCCATCTAGTGACCTTCCGTAGTGGACAACACTCGAGCCAGATCGACTATCCTTGCAAGGAGGGAGGATAGACGTGATTGCTTAGATTGCAAGGTGTTACCTGGTGAGTGTGTTGTCCCTCAACACAAGCTTGTGGTGGCGGACTTTCGTTTTCGGGTTCGTGTCCATCGGGACAAACATGCCAAGACCACGAGAACGAAGTGGTGGAAGCTTAGAGGGGAAGTGGCACAAACTTTTAGAGAGAGGATCTTTGTGCGAGGGCCTTGGGAAGAGGGAGAAGATGTAGATGATATGTGGCTAAAGATGGCAACATGTGTTGGAAGGTGGCCTCGAAGTGCTTGGCGTGGAGCGGGGAGGCAAACAGGAAGCAAAAGATACTTGGTGGTGGAATGATGAGGTGCAAAGGGCTATTAAGGAGAAGAAGGAGTGTTTCAAGCGCCTCCACCTTGACAGAGTGCAGCCAACATCGAGGGCTATAGGACGCGAAGAGGGCGCAAAGTTTAGCCGTGAGTGTAGCAAAGGGGCGTGCTTTTGACGACCTTTATCGACGGCTAGGCACGAAGGAAGGGGAGAAGGACATTTATAGAATAGCCAGGATCCGCGAGAGGAAGACAAGGGACATAAACCAAATCAAATGCATCAAGGATGAGACAGATCGTCTTCTGGTGAAGGATGAGGAGATCAAGGATAGATGGCGAGAGTACTTCGACAAGCTGTTTAATGAGGAGAATGAGGGTCCTATCCTTGAGTTGGACGACTCATTTGATGATACCAACAGACGCTTTGTGAGAAGGATTCAGGAGGTAGAGGTCGGGGAGGCTTTGCAGAGGATGAAGGGAGGTAAAGCGATAGGCCCTGATGGTATCCCCATTGAGATGTGGAGATGCTTGGGTACTAGAGCAAAGAGCATGGCTAACTAAGCTTTTTAACCTCATTTTCGGGCAAACAAGATGCGATGAATGGAGGAGAAGTATATTAGTACCAATCTTCAAGAACAAGGGAGATGTTCAAAGTTGTACTAACTACCGTGGGATTAAGCTGATGAGCCATACGATGAAGCTTTGGGAGAGGGTCATCGAGCATCGCCTAAGAAGATCGACAAGTGTGACCCAAAACCAGTTTGGGTTCATGCCTGGAAGGTCGACCATGGAGGCAATTTTCTTGGTGCGACAGTTGATGGAGAGATATAGGGAGCAGAAGAAGGACTTGCACATGGTCTTTATTGACCTCGAAAAGGCGTATAACAGAGTACCGAGAAATGTCATATGGTGGGCCTTAGAAAAACACAGAGTCCCAACTAAGTACATTAATCTCATCAAGGATATGTACAAGGATGCGATGACATCCGTTCGGACGTGTGATGGCGATACTAGTGACTTTCCAATTAAAACTGGACTACATCAAGGGTCCGCATTGAGCCCTTATCTATTTGCCCTGGTGATGGATGAGGTCACAAGGGACATACAAAGTGATATCCCTTGGTGTATGCTATTTGCTGATGATGTGGTGCTAGTTGACGAGAGTAGGACAGAGGTCAATAGGAAGCTAGAGCTGTGAAGGTACACATTAGAGGCGAAAGGGTTCAGACTTAGTAGGACCAAGACCGAGTACATGAGGTGCGACTTTAGCCTGTCTAGGCATGATGATGGGGACGTTAGCCTTGATGGACAAGTGGTGGCCAAGAAGGATACCTTTCGGTATTTAGGATCGATGCTACAAAAGGATGGCGACATTGATGAAGATGTTACGCATAGAATTTCAGCCGGTTGGTTGAAATGGCGTCAAGCTTCTAGCACCCTCGCGTGACAAGAGGGTGCCACATAAGCTAAAAGGTAAGTTCCGCAGGGGCGATTCGCCGGCGATGCTATACGGTGCCGAATGTTGGCCTACAAAAGGCGACATGTCCAAAGAACCGAGTGTAGCGAGAGATGCGTATGTTGCGTTGGTCTTGTGGACACACCAGAAGGGATAGAGTCCGGAACGAAGATATTCGGGATAAGGTCGGGGTGGCACCAATTGAGGAGAAACTGATTCAACATCGTTTGAGATGGTTTGGACATGTCCAACGGAGGCCTCCTGAGGCGCCGGTGCGTAGTGGGGTTTTACGGCGAAGCGATAATGTGAAGAGAGGTAGAGGTCGACCTAGATTGACTTGGGATGAGGCGATTAAGAGAGACCTTAAGGAGTAGAATATCCCCAAAGTTTTAGCTATGGATAGGAGCGCTTGGAGACTAGCAATCAACGTGCCGGAACCGTGACCCTTGTTTTTTTTTTTTTCCTCTCTTCCCGTTTACCCCCCATCTCTACTTCTTGTCCTGTGCTTTTCCTTTGAGTTTCTTTTGCACTTGGTTCTTGTGGGTTTCATCTCTAGCCTACCCCAACTAGCTTGGGACAAAAGGCTATGTTGTTGTTGTTGTTGTTGTTGTTGTTGTTGTTGTAACATCGACAAAGACATCGTTGACAGTGACGATGCCATCATGAGTGTACACTACCCGGCTACATCGGCGGCGGCGACCTCCGGCTTGTCGGTTTGTTCGGCGAGTATGCCAACGGCGTCGCGGACGGCGTTGGTTTGTCATAGCATTGGATTCACGGTGGAGCTTGTGGCCCGCGGCGTGTTTTGATCCACGAGCTCAATGCCATCACCGGCGCTTGGCAGCGTGTCAGGGACCTTGGCGGTGGTCGTGCCCTCTTCGTTGGTGCGAACTACCCTTTCTACGTAGATGTGCCTCATGATGGCGACAAAAATCTTCTCCGGGCTGATTGTGTCTATGTCGCAGACTTGATCAAGCTGTGGACGTTGGCATATTTGAGCTGGGAGATAAGTTTGATTTCGGCGCAAGATTTGGGACGAGCACCTCTATTATCCCGCCATAAATAGTCCATTGCAGATGCCAATGTGGTTTTAGCCCAACCGTGGCCCGTTAAATAGAGTGAGAGGACGGACACTATGAGTTAATAATAAATGGCATTCGCAATGTAATAAGAAACTCAGTCTTTATTATTTAAGTTATATACATTGCGTCTCATGGAGATGTCATGATGCCTACTCATTTTTATACTACCATGTGTTTTGCTAAAATTATTTAAATATTAAGTTTCTGTTGTTTTGTTTAGTGACCTTTTGGAAGTCGGCAAGGACAAGGATGCGTAATAAGCACCAATGAATTAAACGATTTATTATTGTAGAACGTAAGAAGATAGAAGAAAAGGTACCGTGGACTCCTATAATAACCATATTATTTGATTGAGAAAATAGTCCAAACCTGTGAGATCTTCAATTACGTGTGAGATCTTCAAATATAGCAGGCTCCAATCGGTCCCGGCAAATATTCTATCTGGCTGAATAGGAAGGAGAGCAAAAAATAGGAAAGAGAGAAAAATATTCTATCAATCCGAATAGGAAGGAGAAAAAAAAAAATAATCTAGCCGGCCAAATAGGAAGGACATTCGTCTCCGCCCGGATAGGAAGCGAGGAGGCGCCTTCAAATCCTCCAACCCCCACCGAGCCTTCCTTTTGCTCGCACCTTTCCTCAATATAAGGTTGCTGCACCCCTTGAAAAAGAACATCCTTTGGAGTGGCGTCGGCTGTGGTGATCTCCGTCTCGGCTATGGTTGGTAAGGTCTTCGTAGCGCCGCTCGACATCGCGGATCCTAACACGGCACCCAACACCTTCGCCATCGCCATTGACGGCGAGGAGATCCAAGCAGGTGTGCCACTACATTACTTTTTTTTAAAGTAATATAATAATAATAAATATAATAGTATAATTAAGGTAGATATAACCACCGCGAGAATATACTTATTATCCCGACTCAATAAGGATTTAATTCCAATTAACACAACAAAGGAGCTTATATCAAAATTCTGAAAGATACGAGATGGACACAAAATCTTTGACTATTTCATTTAGAGCTTAACAAATATCATAATCTCATGGCTATTTCTGAAGCAATACTAGATATTTATAGGTCAAAATTTGCATCATGGAGTATTGTTAAATTTCCATAATAGCACAATCCTATTTCAAATCAGACCTACAGCCAACAAAGAAGAAAAAGACTATGAAACATATTTCATTGCCTACGGTACAGAAGGTTTTAACATGATAGAGTAATAGTCATTAACAGGTTTTAACTAAGCACATTAGCACAGTTTATGGAAATTTAGATCAATAACCATAGAAAGTTGCATATGAAGTCTGTGGTTATAATATCATATACTTATATCATCCAAAAGCCTAAAAGTCATATGATTCAGCATGTGGTTCCCGTGAACATATAAAGACAAATCTCACAGTACCAAAAACTCCACAAATAGATGAGAAAATTACCTGATAATGTGTCAGCATCTTGAAAAAGGATCAACCAAATCCTTAATTGTATAGTCCTCAGTAAAGCATAAAGCCCCCTTCGAGAACAACTGATGAATATAATGGTTCGATAAGAACTGCTCTCAATAAAAACAGCAGCATCCTTTTCAACTGCACAAAACACAGCTCTCAATAAATACAAATAAACAATGAACAGGAATATCACATGAAACAGGTAAATGAAGCCTATAAGCTCTCTTACAGATAAAATAGGATGTTGTTCTATAATCATTCATAAATCATCACAGTGCTTTGTTATGTGTAACTTATACCCAACAGCATTACCATGTCATGTCAGAATGCAAGGGGGCTAAAGGGTGCACATTGAGGTTTTTATTCTCAGTCCATAGTGCAGCTAACCAGGTAAAATGATGCACCAGTAGAGCATATGAGCAGAAAAGGCAGCATAGAATATATGGCTAACAAGAAAGACAAACAAGGTAGAGTAGAATACATGTTGTGCTAGAGGCATAAGCCACCAAAGGCAAGGTGGAAGCCCGATATAATTATCGGGCGCCATTTTTTTATGTAAATATCACTCTGCAATCCATATATATCACAACTGAACTAAATTTAGCATCTTAGGAGTTAATTATGCTTCTAGCCTCCTGACTTTTTTCGACCAAAAACAAGTTGCAGAGGGGTACCTACTGGTTCAGAAGCCTCCTATATGTTTTGTTAAGAGAGACATGAATACCCAAGGTAAAGTGTGCTTCTTATAACCTCTATAAAATAGTACCAGTATACTTATTTCCATGGCAAGCAATATTTCCTTATATTCACTTATACATACGTATGCTGGTAAATTTTAGAAGAAGACCATAAATATGATGTCATCGCGAGAACTAAAAGGCCTCCTAGAGATCGTTCTCAAGCGGATGCCATCATTCGAGAGATTGCGCATACCTTACGCCAATATATTCATCAACAGAATGTGACATATGTTCTGCCCAATTTCATCATTCATGTTAATTGCGGATACATGCAAAACTTTCTCCTACGACGGCCAGTGCTCCAGACGCGTAACTTTCGATTGGATCTGCTACCATGGTCTAGAGAGCATGAGCTGGCTTAGCTTCCTTGGACGGCTGGTACAGTAAGAACACTCGGTTGATCACCATTTATGCAGTTATACCGTTGCCTACCTTAGTTACCCTTACTTGCTGTGACAGGAGAAGCCCAGGATGGTTCTTATATCGCCATTGATCCTCTAACAATATTACCAGCTGTGTTTCACAATTTTAACACTTTAGGTACCATTTTTAAAATTTTCCTATTTTTTGTCTATTTGTGTAGTGCCTTATACGGTATACATAGATCATGTTTGTTACAGTACTGACGCTACTAATGTGTAGGTACCCACAGGTTGAAAGATGGTTATGCCAATATGATAGGGGTATATTATGATCTCAGAGCTCCTGATTTCAGTTATCTCATGATTACCGAGCTATGTGATTACTACTACCAAAAGCACGCCGCCCTACATGCTTGCAAGAAGGTAGCTGATGCCATGGTTGTGCTCCTTGAGCAACTCGACTCACATATCACAGACAAAGGGCAAGCCATGTGTAGCATTCTGCACCAACTCCAGCTGGACAGCCCACACGGTAAACATTCGCACTTCTCAGCTTTTGGACCTGAGTTAGAGAGACTCTTTCACTATGTAAGCACAGAATTGGTCAGAACTTGTGGCCTTCTCAAGTTTGCCAATAGCGAACCTTACAAGACCATCAACCTTGATAGCTACAAATCCTTACCATCCTTGGTCAAGGTTAGAATTGAATTTGTAATAACTCATTTTATTTTGTACTAATCTATTAACAGTAATATGTGTTCCATATCTTTACAGATCATCCCTGTTCCAGATACCTACGTTACTCGTCTTAGGGCTATTCATGATGTTACAACTGAAAGGGTTTACAACAGCAGGGTTTCCATCACGGTCACAGAAACCTCTGAAGGCAAATTCGAGGCATTTCGAACTAAGTCTGGGATAACAAGGAGATATAGTGAGGTCCCACTCAAGAGTGCAGCTACGGCTGAAGCAATAGCAACTTATCAGTCTCTGAAGTTTGTTACAAATGTTTTAGGGGTCAGGATAGTGGACCTTAACTATGATACCCTATCGAGTATATTATCTCATATCGACAAGTATAATGCAAATGCTGTGTTACTTCGGAACGGTGCCTCTGACGCCGTTGACATGGCTCGAGATTTGGACGAGGAATTCATTCTCCTCATGAACCAATTCCTTACACCATCTATCAGTGATGAGAGTGTACGTACTCTACAGATTGCCGCCAAGGACCTCGCAGGTGTCATCAGAGCTCAGTATATTACCATGAACAAACTTTATGGTGTTTTCTGTAAGGAGATGGTAAAACTACTGCAAACCCTTCAGGCTTCATCCTCTTTAATGTTTACCATGTTCTTGGCTGATCCAACAAAGTAAATGCATGCAGGAATATTACACTGCTGTACACCTTCAAACAGATTCACCGACTGCTAAACCTACCCGGTGGATACGAGTGCGTTCAGAATAATCTTTTCCCGGGCCTACAATATAGAGTGGTTACACTCCGTGGTAAAATAAAAACAAGCTAGCTGTGTTAACGCTCCATGGTATCCACCGGCGTGGGGTCCCGCTATCAAGAAGTGGGTCTTCGTGACTACCTATATAATATAGGCCCTACACTGGTAGCATTCCCTTTGTGCGCATGTATAAGACACCATGCTGTGTCTAATAAAAAATTAAAGCATTCCCTTTTTGTCTGCATGTGTTTTGTTATAATTAAATAAAAATTTTATATATCCATGTGTTTTGCTATAATTATTTAAATATTAAGTTCTTTCGTTTTGTTTAATGACCTTTTGGAAGTCGGCAAGGTCAAGGATGCGTAATAAGCACCAATGAATTTAATGATTTATATATATAACGATTTATATATATATGAATAGAAGTATAACGATTTATATATATAATATGAATAGAATAGAGAAGAAGAAAGAAGAAGGCTCGGGAAAAAAAAGGAACCGTGGACTCCTATAATAATAACCATATTATTTGATTGAGAAAATAGTCCAAACGTTTTTTGGGGAAATATATCAGGCTCCAATCGGTCCTAGCAAATATTCTATCGGCTGAATAGGAAGGAGAGCAAAAAACAGGAAAGAGAAAAATATTCTATCAATCCGAATAGGAAGGAGAGCAAAAAAAAAAAATTGATCCGGCCGAATAGGAAGGAGAGACATCTCCGCCCAAATAGGAAGCGATGAGGCTGCCTTAAAATCCTCCAATCCCACCTGAGCCTTCCTTTTGCAATACCTTCCTTTTTGGCACACCCGGCACCCCTTTAAATACACTTGTCGCACCTTCCCTCCTGTTACGCGCCCACCCTCATCGCACTCCCTTCCCATAACGCCGCTGTCTTCCCGCCGCACGCAACTCCCTGCGCCCACCAGCAGCCACTCCCCGTACACATCGCTGGTCAGACACGCCGTCAGCCACTCCCCGTACCCATCGCTGGTCAGACACGCCGTCTTCCCCATGGAGAAAACCTGAAGACGCGGCGGCTTCACCATCGAGACCTGTAGACGTGGTTGAGTAGTGGCGGCTTCCCTCATCTACATCAACCATTGGCAAGGCCTACAGTCCAGGTACCTGATACTATATTGGCATGATTACAAGTTTATGTTTAATTAAAATGTTTGAAAGAGTGGGTAAGGCAGGATGAGCGCGCGGATAAAGGAGATGGACAAGCACCATCGCTTGGCCAATCTATAAAACCTAACCCAGTTCTACAATCATAGGGGATATTTATAACAAACAATAGAAAGCATAGGGAGAACAGTTTACGATCATCCATTAAATTAAATGATCAAATTTGAAGTCAACAGGCCATTTACGATTACGGCTAAATGCCCATTTGTCCAAATTCATAAATCCAAAATAATGAGCAAACAAGTTCATGTGTCACTTAATGAGCAAACAAATTCATGTTTTTATATAAAATTTAGTTACCCGTAGCAACGCACGGGCATTTAACAAGTGTTTCATTAAGGATATGACATGTGGTCAATCTAGGGAACTCAAAAAAATGTTGCTTGTCTAGGGTCAAGCAAACAAACAATAAGGCTAATTAAAGAAGAAAAAAGATTGGGAAAAAAAAACTTACCCTTAGGAGTAACTGGTTTGGTGAGAGAGGTATAGTCTGCGTGTCCATGATAAGATTGCCAGTAATAAATGTATAAAGGGAATTGTTTGGTTGTTCACACCGCACTTCACCTGTAAGCAGTTTATCTAAGTTAATATATGAAGAATCCTAAGGCACATAAAACAGGACATTTAAGCAAAAACTACCCTGCTTCCTTAACTAGAAAAATAAAAGGCACAAAACCTTTGAACTCAGAAACCTTTTCAGAAATTACGTAGTCCCAAGTCTTCTCCAAAGCCTTCCTTAATTTCAGATTTGTTTCCTCATCAGGATTTGTTGCCTGCAATTATTTTTCAATCAGAATCAATGAATTTTTTCCCCAAAGCATATTTATTAAGGATTCGGTTTCAAATTGAGCCAATAAATGAATGAGAAGTATAAATGAATACGGACCTCTTGCTGCAGACACCAACAGGAAGAGTGCTGCACTAAGGACATTAGGTATTAGGTACACTGCCACAGCCAGGATATATATAGAGGTGGCACCCCTTTGACATAACGGAGATATTTGTCTAAATCCTTGAGTAGTAATAAGTTGACTTTAGATGCTGTGCTAATGTAGAAAAATGGAAGAACCACAGCCCACATGGCACTAACTATCATCTTCAGAATATTTCTCATGATGTCAATGAACTTGCATCTATGACTGCCAGGAAAGTTCAGAATTAAGTCCATAATGCCTGCCATCAATTATAGAAATAGGTCAGTCATACTTTGAACTAGAAATAGGTCAGTCATCAATTATAGAAATAGGTCAGTGTAATAATGTGTTAAAATTATCTGAGCACACAGAAGCTCCAAATTCAAGAGCATGGACAGAACATAACTGCTCCATGCTACATATAGTTCTCAAGACAGATGAGATGAACTGATGAGATTGGAAAATTTTTGGGGATCAGTAGAAGGTTCAGTGTATCAGCAGAAGGTTGGACAAAGCGATTTTAAAAAAAAAAAAAAAACGAATTCGCCTACTAAAAGTTGTAAGTGGTATGGCTAACAGATACTATCAGATGTTCTACAGATTCCTTCTAGCAATAATTAGATATCAGCCATTAGTCCGCCTTTGAATTCCATTATTTGTTCAGGATCTATTAACCGAAAAGTTCATCTGACATTGTTTTAACAATAAAGACAAATTCAAATAGTTCATTCCACCCTAAAAAACAAAGTGTCAATCACTTTACAGAAGGTTATGGTTTGAAAGACTAGGCCCAAGACAAAGCATATGGAAGATAGACAGGTTACTTTTGATCAAGCTCAATTCATACCCCTCCCATGTCCAAAAATAAAGACAGTACCGAATGATAATATTTTGTATTGCCAGATAATCTATATGGGCTTTTCTTTCTCAAGTCTGGGAGGAGAAGGGATTGGCACGTCTGGTGGTGCTCCTCGCAAACATAAACAAATGACAAACAAGATTTATAAACTCTTTTACTGCCTGGGGATCCAATTGGTACTGATGTAAGCAGTTCAATGTACATTGGCACAAGCTCATAATCTGATGAAAACATGCGGGGAATACTGGAAAAAGGAGCTTACGCTGGCGAATCTGCTGACGAATGCGGGAAGGAATCGAGTGGTGGCCACGGCTCGGCGGATCCAGTGGCGAGAGGGGCAGACCGGAGGAGTTGCTCCCTATTCCGAAACGGCGCCACCGCTGCACCAGTCGCCTCGGGGAGAGCTTCACCTTGGAGACGAGCACCCAACGCATCGCCGGTGAGAGGCCGCCGCAGCTCTTCCAAGCGGAGCCGCTGTCCCCGCTTCACCTTGGAGGCCAGCACCCACCGCAGCGCCGGTGAGAGGCCCCCGCCGTCGGGGATTGGAGGCCGGGAGCGGGGGTGTCGTGGCACCGCTGAGAGGCCGCCGCCGGCTGTTGTGTTTCTACGACAAGGAGAGAGCGGGGCGGCCTGCGGTTGCGCGGTCGTGGGCTTCGTGGCATCGGAGGGAGGGGCGGGCAGTGCGCCGCGGCAGGGCCGGAGGCAGAGGCCAGGTCGAGCGGGGTCGGGGAGCGCGGCACCGGCGGCTGGCCCCGAGCAGCTGCTGCTGCTGCGGCGAGAGGTGGTGGCGCAGGTCGGCGGTAGTTGGTGGCGCGGCTTCCGGCAAGCCGGCCGGCGGCGTGCGCGTGGTGGGGGTGGGGAGGGAAGCGAGAGGACTGGCGAGGTGGATGGAAGAGTCCAGTCGCCCAGACGAGCAAGTGCAAAGCTATCCCTAGAGACACTAGTATAGTGCCCGTGCTTGCCACGGTTTCATTTAAAAACACACTTAAAAATAATCTGATGATAAGATTTTTTTAATAACTTTTATCTCACATAATTATATATGATCATAAATATAATCCAAAATACATTCATGAATAAGGCATAATAAAGACATGTCACCCATACTATAATCCGGAATACATTCATCAATAACAAAATATAACAAAGACATGTGTCCTCTGCAACCCTCCACCGCTCCTCTACACCCTCCACCTTGCTGTTTTCCTATAGAAAAAATAAAAGAAGAAATACAGTTAGAAATACACCTTGACAAACACAAGCAGAACTTCCCCTTATATGAAAGTATTTTTTGTTTTTCCATTGCATATGCAAAACATTGTTAATCATCCAAATTTGCCTGTTATAGTGACATAATCTCGTGCTGATAGTGTAATCATTGGTAAACAGTTCTAGACGAGATGTAGTCCGTAGACCAGGACAAGTTGAGTGGTGTGTAATTGACAGCTGCTTGCACGTGCGCACAGAGTGTTTGCACCATAACCATAAGTCACCAGTCAGTTGAAACCACACACCGAAACTCAGGATCCATTTGTCCAAGTTCAGTTTGATCCGAAACTATCTGGATAAATATATTTTATCGCCAAAAATCCGCCCAAGTTCACGAATTCTCGTAGCGTAAGATGTTTTGTTAGGTAATTTCAATAACTGTGATGAAGATATGATTAAACTGTTTACTATTTTTTGCTTTCAGCAAAAAGAACCATATATGTATTGTGTAACGAATTAACAATTGTCATATGCAATTGCAGAAAGTATAGCATCCAGTCCGGTCAACATAAATAATAAACTAAAAAGAAGTGTGATCTGTAGAATGCAAACCTGCAAATGTATAGCATCTCGATTAACATTCTGAAATGGCTACCAGATAACCTTGCACTTGCACGTATCTAAAAGGCGATGTCACCAAACAGCAAACATATTAGTTAGTTCACATAGAACAGTGAAAGTATAAAACAAGGATAAACCCCATAATGAAGCCATATAGATGCAAGTCAGGTTGTAGTGTTCAACAACTTTTTGCCATCAAGAATTCACAATTTCCTAAATTTATGAAGTATGACCAAATTCTAAATTCTTTTTGACAAAATTGATTTGTAGTTTCTTGAAAAGAAAACTGATGGCAGCCACCAGATATGATAGACCCTCTAGCCATGACCTCGTGAAGGATCCATTTTGCATATCTCGAGCTGAACAACAACATGCATCTACCTCGACCACTCAAGATCAATGCTCATATGAAAGAGGAGACTAATCCAACTATCTAAAGGGCTCAAAGACTATCAGCAGGTCACTCACCATAACCTAATCGGGAACGCCACATGCCTTCAACTCCGGCAAGCACACACGCCTGTTGTATTTCCGTGTTGCTGGTTCCATTGGAGCCACTCCATCCTGAATGTGTGGACAAATTAGTCATATCGAGGAGGCACAACAGACATCATCGACCCAAAAAAATAATGAAATCATGAATCATTTAGGAAAAAAAAAAACACAACCACAAGAGTCAGAAATCATTGACGATTCATGAGTTTACGCCACAAATCACTTATACCTCAGGCAGAGACACGCCATGCCATTGCTTCACGATTCATGAGTTTTCAGCCTTCATGCTACTACTAATCGCCAAAACCACCAGGCGAATGAAGCTGCAGATATTAAATCCATGAGTTTCCATAAGACAACATAGCTGACCTGCACATGAGCATTTGGAGATGTCAGCACAGTTCCCACCAGAGTCGACCATAAGGTCTGCACCATATTAAAACTGAGATATTGTGATTTATGAAATACGCAGGTACACTGTACTCTTAATAACAAGATCACTGATAGATATTTCCTTCCCATCAATAGGTTCAGTTCCCTATGCATTTAGCATAAAAGATGAAAGGTATGCCCACATTGCAGCACACTGTTGTCCTTTATGGAGTCGAACAGATATTGTGAATGCAGAGGGAAATCCTTTCAAGCTATTTTAGAAGAAACACATCCAAAAATAGCAAAGCCTGGGAGAGTAAAGTGCTTACCTTCTTAATGTGTTGGTGTCAATCTGTAGCCCTAATATTCAGGCTTTGGAATTCAAGCTACTGCAGTTACAGAACGCAGCCAATTCAAGAATTCAGTAGCTACAATTTTCTTCACATAATCAAATATTATCAAAAGATTAAATCCGTAGATAGCATTCAAAAACACTAAACTAAACTCAACTATTTTCGACATCACAACAGGTGCATTGCCTACCAGAAAGCAGCAGCGTCCAAGCTAATTAATTAGAATCAGGCCATTAAGAAAAAAGATTTGCTAATGAAACAATTAGTATACTGACAAGCTAATCGAATAAGAAAATAAAAATGCTCCTGTCTCTAGAAACAAACCTTGTTGTGCAGAGGTAGCACGAGCTGGAGGAGGCCACATGCCACAGGAGCCAGTTTTTCCTGGTTGAAGCACTGAAGACTGGACAAGTGAATCAAGCATCACCACTGTCAGAAAACAACCAGATCAGCTAGATATGCATTTTTATGTCATATAAATCATACTGTTGGGAGTAGCTAATGATCTGCACATAAACCATGGACCTAACATGCTGCTCTAAGCATATATCTGAGCAAACATTTGTAATAATGTTTCACAGATGCACTTTTGTATGCCTTTGTCCATAAAAAAAACATTTAGCACCCCCACAAATGAATGAAGAGCTAGCAATTCAACCTTAGTATTATATATCAAAGCCATGAACCAATACTTTATCCCAATCCTGATTTTCATATATCAAAGCCTACAAGCAGAATGTGATTCTTACTAAAATTTTAAGAAAACAAGGCTAACATGAACTGTAGGTATGTAAAAGCAGTCCTAGAGGGTTAGTAGTAGTTAGTGTCAACACCAAATTAAGCATTGTAGGGATGTTATTAATAAAAATTTCAAGAAGATATGTTGATAGATTATTACCTGTGGCAGCTATACTACGAAGGTTTGGCATTGACGTGAAGACCAAAATAACAAATGGAATCAATTCTCTTATGGTACCTATCTATTTCCAGTGGTTGAAAAGAAATTGGATCTGTATAAAACAAATCAGATGAGTACATTGCCCCAATCTAGACGTAATTGTTCCAACAAGGAGAAATCAACGCAAGGCTAGTTAGGAAGGGATCGAGTGACCTTACGGGTATCACACTGCTGCGATTAGCAGAGGTGCTGTTGTGTGGCCTGGTCATGGACGACACAGCGAGGAGCAGCTGGTGGTGGTGGCCCCAACATTGACGCCGATGTCGTTGCTGTCGGCTGCGCTGAGAAGGGGAGGTGACTCCTTCGCGTGGAGCCGCCGCCACCGTTTCTCGACCCCAAGGTGACTGTGACTCCCTCCGGCGCCCGAATCTCCATCAACCGCCGCCTCCGCTGCGAGATCTCCGGCTACCGGCGCCATGGTCGCCGCCTCCGGCCTCATGCTGCCGAACCCCGTCTGGCGTGCTCTCGTGGTGGACTCCGCTCCGCCTGCCTCCGATTTCCGCCGCCCGTGGCGCTGCCACCGCACCAGTAGAAACTTGCAACCAATTGTACTAAGAGGTTTCAGGAAGAGGATAAGGAAACGGAGCAATTAACCATACTTCAGGAAGCGGCGGAAGAGAAACTGAATGGTATTGATAAACACGCCGTCAAGCATTCATCCAGCAGAAACTTACCACGTCCGTCCTTGCGTTGCAGCGTGGCCGGCGTCCTCGTGACCTACTGTCCTCGCGGATTGGTGTCGTCGCCTCCCGACGCCGCCGGCCTCCGGCGTCCTCGCTGCCGGCTTCCGGCGTCCAGGACCCACGGCCTCGGGGCGGTCGTGTGGCCTCACATCTCCCATCCTCGCTGCTTGACCACTCGTGGCCTCGCGGCAGGAGGACCCGCGGCTCGCGCTAGGAGGCCCAGCGTCCGTCTCCCGTCGCGTCGTGTTGGGGCGTCGGGCTCGAAGAGGAATCGGCAGCGTGGCGGCGGATTGAAGAGGCGGTATACCCTGGCCCTGGCGGGTGAGCTGAAGAGGCGGCGTCGGAGAGCGCGCGGGACGGAGACGGAGGATGAGGCCTCGCGCTACGCGCCATTGATTGCGTCCTCGCGCTACGCGCCATTGATTGCGTGACGGGAGACGGAGAGTGAGGCCTCCCGAGCAGGGTTTTTTACCGACCGGACTAATAAAACCGCCGGGGTCCGGTTTCGGTTTTACCGGTCCGGTTACGGTAAACCGGCGGTTTCTGGGACGGTTTGGATTTTGAATTCAAATGAATTCAAATTTTCCTGGCGTTCGGTATAAATCCGTAAACCGGGCGGTTTGGAATTTATAGGGCGGTTTTAAGCGGTTTCTCGGCGGTTTTGAGCCGGTTTGAGCGGTTTTTCAAAATTCAAAATTTATTTTTTTTTATAAAATGCTAAAAAATTCCTAAAAATACTTCATGATTTGTAGAATCCAATGATGTAAAAAATTACTCAAATTTGAGTGTGTTTAGTATGTTTTTCGACCTTCATGATTTAATGGGCCTTAATGGGTAAAATTTGTGTATTTTTCTTTTTTTTTTTTCAAACTTAGATTTGAAATTTTTATACCAAACGAACTCAAATTTGAGAAATTTTTACACCATTGGATTCTACAAATTATGAGCTATTTTACAGAATTTTTTTTGAATTTTTTTTTCAAATTTTCAAATTTAAATTCGACGGGAATTTTTTAGGTCGGTGCGTACCGGGCGGGCGGTTACCGGTAACATGCGGTAAACCGCGGTATACCGACGGTAAAAAAACCCCGCTCCCCGAAGTCGTGCTTGGGTGATCGTGAGGACGCGTTTAGGATGGTGTGGGTGATGAGGTCGATCCCGGCAATTTTGGCCCTTGATGTGGTGGGTGAGTGAGAGAAAGATGTTAGAATAGATCCGGACTATTTATTTTTAAAACTTGTTTAGCTTTGGGGTGTATTTTATTGGATGTATTTAGAAAAGATTAGGAGAGATAATGAGCGTGGTGGGGCAGGGTTCTTTGTGTGGCTTTAGGAAAGTTTTTTGGTACATTATATGTAGTAGAGATAACACACACAAAATAATAATTAAAAACGAAATTGGAATTTTCTAATTGTTTATTTATTTTTATTAAACGGCAGTTCGTACTTCTATGGAAAATTACATGGTTGAACAAGCAATTTTTTAGTTGTAGATATATAATACTATAACATTATATATAGTATGTTTAGCAACATTTAAATTTATTTATGCATAGATAAAAATATGTCATAAATTATTTTTTACTAAATAAGCTACAAGTCAAATGATTTAGATCTTAAAAAAACTAATTTGTTAGTGTACAATACTCTTTTAGAAACTAAACTAGTTAAACGCCTTCCGATGCGTTGCTACGGGATAATAAAATTTTATATAAAAAAACATAGATCACATGATAAAGTAACAATACTATGACATTAAATAATGATATTAAAAGTGACATTTAATCCAAACAAGTTTTGTGAAAGTAAACACAAACAATCATGAAAATCGCGGGTTTATAAACTCTATTTTATGGGTTTGTGAAAGTAACACAATCAATCATGGAAATCACCCTTTGCTCATCGGACATTGCAACATTTAGGTGCTTGGTCACGCGATCACGCTTACTCTCTTTTGGACATGTGACAACCCCGGTTGAAAGGAATTTGGGTGCATGAACACTTGCCTATAACACATGGAATGACATTTTCTCAACACAAGCTACAATGTTGTCTATCTAAGCACAATTGTAATAAATACTTTTATTAGCGAGAATAAGTAACGATAGTTGCTCGACACCATTACTATAGGTTGAGTGCATATGGAGCCCGTCACTATTTTCGTCCTTTTGATCTGTTGTATTCTTCTCACACAGTTCCTTGTCACCCGACATTGTTGCATACCGTTCTCTCTCCCTCATCCTATTCTGCTCATTAGGTTCCGCATCTAGTGGCAGCAACCCGGTCGGGTATGATTCCCTTTAATAACAATCCATGGTTAGAAGTTGGAAACATATATGAAAATATACTTATAGATCGGTTGTAAAAATTTATTTACCTCCATGTGTTATATTTGTAAGGTTCCCAAAAAAGGTACTCGAGCACCGGTTGGCCTTGGTGTGTCCATCAACACTACCTGTCACATTTCTCTTCTAAATGTAGTACACTGGGTTACTTTACAAAATTCGAATTGAGAAATCATGTTTAAAGGCTATCGGCTATGACATATAGAACTCAGAAGGAAAGACAATTGAACAGCAAGTCACACGAAGCACAACTGCATGAGCACCAAAAAGGCTGGTGCTCATCAGAAAAAGGATTGAAACTTCCGTAGGTGTTTCCCATCACGTGAGAAGTTAATTTCTTTTGTCATTCTTGATATTTTTTACTACTTACACTTTTTTATATCTATTTTAGAGATGATTCTATAATAAAGCATTTTCTCATGGAATAAACCAGCATTCATTTAGCTCAGTGTGTTAGCTTGAGTTGATCAATTATACCACTTTCTAAATAAACCCAGGTGACTGGAGTTACCTCAGAAGAGATCTTCGTGCTGGACCTTGAAAGTCTGGCTAATATCCAATTCAAGGTTTATTCTCCAATTTGACAACGTAAGCTAATACATCTGTGCAGCAAAATAAAAACTTCTATGGCTCAGGAAAATGTGATTGTAGATTGGCAATCCCAACTGAAAGAGAAAATAGGGAGTGAGAAGAGTTTACATGCAATGCAATATAACTCCCTCTCAAATGCATAAACCCGAGAACACTCATTCAAGGAGGTGAATAATAAAAAGAACAAAAACAAATAAAATCATTCATCTGTACCAGTGAATACTTACAATTTTCCAGGGACCTTCAAACTGTGATGGGAATTCTCAGCAGCCTAAGGAAATATCAAACTAATCACTCGATCCACTGTGATGAGATAATTCATGAGTATCTCTACAACATAATCTCTACAACAAAAAGCTCACTGAGAAGGTATCCCATTACTGCTCAGTTAGGCTGATTTTCTCTTAGCTAGCAGTATACCACACAAAACCAACTGTGATGACTTTAACTTGAACTCTGAACTATGGCAAGAGAATGCTAGACACTTGAGCTCTGAAATATGGCCACGTTTCTAGTATTACTGATGACTTTAACTTCAGTTGGTAGTAAGCCCCAATTACAACCTGTAGGCACTGCAGCTGCAGACTCGTATAGAAAAAAAAAACACAAATGACACTACCCAATATGATGAGTGTCTGTAAGTCGTAACTCCTAATTAGAAGCCATCGTATCTTATGCTTCTGACACAAACTTGTTTTAAGACATGCCCGCAATAGTTGTCCGACCAAATTGCAATCCTATTAATATTCACGCTTGCAGAGGCTACCTGAGATTACCACTTTTTGTATACTCGCATTATGAAAGCACCAATAGAAGTATCAGAAAAAAGAAAATCTATGTTAACAAGTGGTATGACATAGCTCACGAGCATATTGTCGAATACTTTGCAAGCAGCAAGAACCACATCTCAAATCTGCTCATCACCGGTTCAATTCCAAATTGCTGAGCAAAAACCACCAATCTCAAAATTGTGAGAAGAGGAGAAGATTTGGAGCCCGACTCACCTGGATCACACGTTCGAAGGGCAACGGCGGTCGCTGTTCTCGACGGCGAAGGCGAACGATGCCGGCGGGCGAGGGCGTCGCAGGTCCACGGCGTGCAACGGCGATGGCGAGGCGGGCGAGGGCGACGTCAGGCCGTGGCTCGCGACGGCGATGGCGACGTTGTTGGCGACAGCTCGACGGCACGTTGCGCGGCCTCTCACCAGCGGTGGGTGGTGCTCATGAACGACATCAACGGCGAAAAGGGAGGGCGCGGCGGCGACGACGAGAGCATGGCGTACAACGGCGACGGCGTCGGCAGCGGAGGCGCGCCTGCAAGGCCTCCTCCTCTTCAGCCACGAAGGCGGGCGACGGTGGGCGACAGCGACAGCGACGGCGATGGATATGCGCGACGGCGGAAGTCAGGCGATGCGTGATGGCAGCGGCCGGCGAGGGCGGGCGCTGGGGCGAGGGCTGCGGGATTTCGAGTGCGGCGCAGGGGATCGTGGCCGTCGTGTCGTGCGGAGGGGGCGGGGGCGAGGTCTCGTGGGCGGTTCCTGGAGCACAGCGTGATTTCTTTTCTTTTATGAGAGCGTGATGATTTGCTCTTTCCTAAAGTAAGATCGCACGAGTGTCAAAAAAAAAAAAAAAAGTAAGATCGCACGGAGGCCATACGGTGAAGGGAAGTTTTTTCTTTTTTACGTTTGGGGTCCATTTGTATTATTTATTTTGTTTCGCACCCTTCCACCACCAGGTTTATATGTTATTTTCCTCTGTTACAGTTACATCATGAATCCTTTCTTATTCGTTATTTTAATTCGCACCCTTCCACCTTTCAAACTACGTAGGCGGTGTCGCACGGGGCGGCGACGGGCTGACAGAATTTTTACCGCACCAAATTTTTGTCGCGGTTCATCCCTTTTTATCTATAATATATATATATATATATATAGAATTAAAAGTAGTCCCCGGGCATCTTGATTAATAATCAGTACCCGACACCCCCACGCCAGCCGAGCGTGCGCCCACATCCTGGCCAGCGCTTGCCCGCCTGAGACCCACCCCGCGGCCCCACCATGTCCCCAGGGCCACCGTTTTCTTTTTCAGTTTTTTCACGTGAGCAGGTTTTGCGACTGGTATTTTCTTGTTTTCTTTTTTTAACGCAAATAGTTAGGCACCTATTTCTTTACTTTTTCTATCCAACAGTATTTTGCAAGTCAGAATGCAGGATTGACCGTTTGCAAGTCAGAATGCAGGATTGACCGTGCCGTTTACCTTAGTTTCAGGGTTTTTTTACTCTTCTTGTTTTGTGATTAATATCACATTATTACTTATTCACTTCTGAAACTATATAGTTCCTATAATAGACTTTCCTTTTGCTTGACACAAAGCCGCTATTGAATGGGTAAAAACTTATAATTAGCACAACTTTTCAGCAAGATCAAGTACTCATAACAAATTTCGTCAAAAAAAAAGTACTCATAACAAATTACTGTACACTTTTCTAAAAAATAATTACTGTAAACTTTCTAAAGTGACGGCGCTGGTCATGAGCAGTTGCAAATGCTGATCACAACTTTCTAAAGTCACCTTGCTGATCACAACTTTCTAAAAAATGAGACTACTTGAGGGCAGAATTAAAGAAATTTATTAGTGCAACCTTCATATCTGTTAATAGATCTTGCAACAAAAGTACTGCTGATATAAACTGTGAATCTTCCATAATGAATTGATAATGGACACTTTGCACATCAAACTAAGAAGGCCAGGTATTATGAGCCCTATTAGCTCGTCTTGGGAAGAGTGGTGCCTCATATAGGCACGCAACCAGCTTGTGACACCTAGTCGCCTTTGAAGCCATGATTATGAGTAGAAGATCCATAAATAATTTCACATCAATCTATTAAATCACATTTAACGGAGCATATCTAATAGTTTAATCAGAAAAAATATTGTTACAACCATTGCAGCCGCGGCAGAGAGAAGCCATCAAGAAACAATCCGGTTAGATTAACTGAATCAATTTGCAGAACTATTCAGTTTGGTCGACTTCCATGGCTTTGACAGAGTCTATCAAAATTTCTCTTAGGTCTCCTTTCTTTCACCAAGCTAATGCACTCCTACATGGCAAGTATGACATACGATCAGCATCATGTATTAGTTCAAATGTGCATTATATTTGGAGAAAAACATATATCACGTGGCGATTCAATATGTATAATAAAAAAAGGTGTAAATTCTCATGAAACAAAATCAAATGTTAATACTAAACTAGGTAAATTTTTAGTCTCCTCAGTCCACTGACATCAGCTAGTATACAAGGATAATATCTTTATCGTAAATTACTCCATCCATTCCAAACTGTAAGCCATTTTGTTTTTTCTATGTAGTTTTTGCTATGCATCTAGATATATATGTCTAAATACATAATAAACCCAAAACTTAAATTTGGAACAGAGGGAGTAATAAAATATAATAAACCTATTCCCTGCTATGACACACTGCAGCAATACACAAAAGTGTTGCATGATCCAAAAGACAGAACAGTATATTATTCCATAATGAAACATCCCACTAAGCTCAGATTAACTAACCTTAAGAGTCGCCATGGATGTTACTGCACCTCCAACTTTTGTAATGACACTAGGCGGTCTGAAGAATCTACAACGACAGTCACATATGTTTCTATTATCGATTCTTCTTCAGAAGTTGGGTCTGCTAGTATACTATCTTTATGAAGTGAACAGGTAAGGGACAATGGAATGTCACCAAGTGTCAGCTTCCTCTTTTTCTCTGTTTACCAATTCAAATTCGTTTTTTTTCCATCATTGCCTCCAACAGTAAATAATCTACCATCATCACCAACGGAAACTAAAGGAATCTCCACTGCAAAAATTACATAAAATTTGTAGTGATTAGAGAGAAATAAGCAAGGTACTAGCAGATAGGACCACTGAGCCACTGAAATGGAACACTAAAAAAGGACATGTATGAACTGAACTTATTTGAAGAGAAATAGAGGTGAGCACAGCAGAGCTGATACTTTGACTACCAACCTAAACACTCCAAACATTACAAAACACAGATTGCTCACGTGGATGTTTTGATGAAGAAAAGCATAATACAAAAGAGTGTAGCGCTTAGTCCTAAAAAGAACGGGACAAGTGCATGGTGGTACCAAAAGGAAGCACTGAAGCAGAGATGGTGGCAGCTAAATTCAGAGATCAAGAGTCAAGACCAGCTTTGCCACTAAGAGGGTTAGCTAGCTAGAGAAAAGAGAATACTCTCTAAAGTAAAACAGAATGTTCATGATGATCATACATTCATAGTCCTAGAAACCAGATCAAGTTATTTTCTCTAAAAACCAGATCAAGTTATGCATGAGAACTCATCAATTCACATGAAAATTCAGGCCCTCACAGCAAATAAAATCTAAACCATATATTTTTCGCACTTCCAATGACAGTCAGGGTGTTTGCAATTGCAGTTTTCTTGCACAAGTGGCCTAAGCAATATTCGATTTCAATCATGACAACAAAAAGACATAATTATCAATTTACAATGTGGCAGATAAAGCACCCAGACATTCTTAAAAAAGCAAGATGTAAATTAGGTATTCAAAATTAATCAAATATCATCAAACACCAAAAGCATCTAGTTAGAACACAGAAACACACATATGTCCTCCTAAATAAGTAATTTGCATTCAACCACAATTCTCAAGTGCTTCAACATAAATCGGTGCTATAGCAATTCCTCCCCAATCAAAATTGGTGCCCCATTCCAAACAAACTAGGAATAAATATTGAATTCAGTGGAAGAAGATATGATTCAAAGCTAAAATTTAACTGCATCTGAAGCCCCATTCGACAACAAGCACAACAAAGCTTCGTTTGCATCTAATTCCAATCCAAATAGGAAGCTTCTTAACTAGATAAAACTCTGTAAATTTTCAATGTGGAGACAAAGTATAGTAGTAAAAATATAATCTATGATATGAAATTCCAGAAACTTGTGCCCTGCTCCAAATCTGGAGCTTGAAACAGTCAAATCTGTAAGTTCTCTAGTGGATTTTTATGAGGTCTAGGTGCATGTTTAATAGGCTACTAAAGGCATTTAACTATTTCATTATCATTTCACATTTAAGAACACTGGGTAGGCAGCTTACAGTTTTGGACTGGAATAATCAATTTGGACTAGAATAATCAATTTGCTGTGGTGAGGGAAGCACCACGCAGCAGCTCAGTGAGCAAAAGAATTACTGAACCAAATTTTTGGACTGGAATAATCAATTTGCTTAACTCAGAAATCCTATGAGCATAAAGTTTGATTCCCAAGGTGGAGCAGCTAGGTAAGTTGAAATTGCCTACAATATCTTCAAAGTGAATATGAAAGATAAATCCAATATGGTCAAGAGCAGCCTCTGGTCCAGAATTGGAAGATCTTGAACTAACTCAATTTTTGTCACACAAATATCATTGATTGGTGGCTTTTAGATGCTGGTGACGGAAGCACCACACAGCAGCTTAGTGAGCAAAGAATTACTGAACCTAATTTTTGGACTGGAATAATCAAATTTTCTTAACTCAGAAATCCTATCGCATACAGTTTGCTTCAAGGAGGTGGAACAGCTAGGTAAGTTGAAATTGCCTTAAATATCTTCAATGTGAATATGGAAGGTAAATCCAATTTGGTCAAGAGCAACCTCTGGGCAAGAATTAGAAGATGCGAATTAACTCAGTTTTAGTCACACAAATATCACTGATTGGTGGCTGCAATTTTTGGAAGAAAACAAAGGCAGAAGAAAACTACCTGCAGGGAAGAACTGCATTCTGGTTCTTGCTATGACTGTCTGGCATGGCTAGCGTGAGTGTGTTAATGTGGAGCGGGCCAGCATCTAATGATGTCTGGTAGTGCCCAAGCTTTGCGAACACCCAACACCTGCTGCCAACGGCCGCATCCGGCGACAAGGCAAGGTGCCACCATCATCTTCATTGAGGAGGATGCAAAGCAGGGCAGAGCTCAGCCAAAATTTAGCTGGGGCAGAACTTGAACACATAACTAATATTATAAAAAAATTACATACGCATATCACATTCTCATTGATATCCCACACGAATGGATAATATATGAAAATTTTAATCTTTTATATAATGAAAGATGGTACCTAGTATCAAAAAGCAGTCGACCAAAAAGCAAGCTAGCAGCACCTTCATATAATTCATTAATTCAACATACCCCAATTGATTAAGATTCAACTATCCAAGAGCTAATAAACCTATCAATTTAAAGAACAAATCAATTACTGTATGATATTTGATATAATCAATTTACACAACTATGAAAAGACATAGCATTAGTGCATTTCGATAACGAGCTGTAACAATCAACTGGTAAATCATAAAATCAATTGCCATTAGGTATTTCTATACTAATGGGGCAATCCCCTACGCAGAGGGCAACAAAAATTCTCTAATAAATCCAATCTAGTCGCAATGTTGCCAATGCATGTAGCATTTCATTATTGCAATGTGTTATGATAAAAAATGACATATGAACTATGTAGCCAACCTTTCGAGCTGCATCGAAGTAGCAAATTAAATACATGCATACAGAACCTTTCAACGCAAAGCTGCAATATGCAGAATCTAACAATGTTTAGACCAACATGAAAAACCAAAACAATTGTTTTTTTTTCTCAATTTCTTCGTTAGAATTGACAGAACCTGTCTGTTTCAGAAAGATTGTGTACTGTTTCAGAAAGATTGGTAGCCTATTTCTACTTCACTCTGATATTCAGATAACCTATTTATACTCAACTTCCATCCACGGATATGAACACAGATAGAAATTAGGTAACCACAGAAATTTGGAACAGGTGATAGAAAATTGGAGGCAGGCATCAAACAAGATACGTTGGTTTCCATGATTACCATGGATTTGTGCGGTGACCCTAACGAGGAACCAGGAGGCGGCCGTGGATTTGAGCCGAAGCTGCATCCATCTGCACGCTGCCCTCCATCTCTCTCGCTGGAGATCGATCGAAGTGACTGACCAGAGCCAGACACTCGACCTCCTGCCGCCGGCCGCAGTGGAGATTGCCTGGCCGGGGGCGCGGCCCCTAGCCGAGGGTGGGCCACCACCCACGGGCAGGCACGGAGGCCGCGGACGCCTCGGCCGCTGTTGCAGGGGCCGTTGACGTGGAAGATCACCGCCTGCAGAAGGGGACGCCGTCACTGAGCCCTGCTGGGGTGGACCTGGCCGCGAGCTCGCCGGCCACTAGGATGGAACTACACGCACGCGTGGATTCGCCGCAAGCTGCAGCTGCCAGCAAAGATGGGAAGGGAGGGGCGACTTGGCCTCGATCTGGCAGTAACCGGTGTCTCCCCAACTCCTCCCACGATCTAGTCGATCGGAGACCACGCGGCAGGCGCTGTGTGACAGCATCGCCGGAGGAGGACGGGAGGAGAGGGAGGGGTGGCCGGATTTGATTTCGAGGTGCTCGCCGGCGCCGCCACCAGATATGGAGAGGGGTAGGACGGCCGGTGCCGGCGGAGAGAGGGAAAGAGGAGACCGAGCGAACGGGGTGAGGAACCGTAAAGAAATCGTGGGTCGGTGAAGGATATTCGGAGCAGCAGGTCGAGCTCGTGGGTGAACCCCGCGCCGCGTGGTCCGCTCGGGTCCGAGGTGGTAGCGAAGAACCGGCGCGCACCGTCGGTCGCTCGGGTTCGATGATTGGGCTCGGGTAGCGATTATTAATCACTACTAAAATTTAATATATAGAATACCTATATATATATATCTATATATCTATACCTACTTAAATAAAGAAAATTTTTGTCCACCTTTTCTTTGGGTCGCCTTCCGTCTGCCGGCTCCTGCCATATCTGTCCCGGTCTCTTCTATCTATTCTTCTCCAATCATTATAGAATTAGGACTCCAGTCTATGTTGAGAATAGAATTAAGATAGGGACTCTCCATCAGCCTCATCCCTCCACGTATTAAGGCCGGCGGGCCGAGGCCCGGCAGTAGGCGGCGAGCGGTGGCGTGGCGTGCGTGAAGCTAGCCGCCCGGGATGTAGGGTCGGGCGCCACGATGCTCGCGCGCTGCGGCAGAACACGGATGGGGAAGTTGGCGGCGTCGGAAGATCTACGGGATGAGGCCGTAGGCGGGCTCCCGTGGCGGCGCCGGCGATCTCCGGCGGCAGCGCTCCGGCGAGGAGAGCGGCGGCTTTCCGGCCAGCGGCGTACATGGCGAGGCACGCCGTGGCCATGAGCGACCGTCATTGCGGTACCGCGCCTAGCATCTCGTACTTCTCGACGCCTGTGCGATGCCGCCTGGCCGTCTCCGCCGGTCCATCCCAAATGCATATCGCTATGGGCGGCCATGGCGGCATGGCCATGTACGCACGACGTAGGCGACATCGATCGTCGGGACGTACACCGAGACGAGCTGAGAATTTATATATGCGTACAACTTACCATGAGGCGTGGCGGGACCTGATGCCGTTGTTGCCGAGGGAGGCGGCGGAAGCCGGACGTTCTTGGCCGGCGCGACACGACCGCGTGGTCGGCGACATGGCGATGATGAGCATGTAGACCACCACGCGGCCAGCGACGAGAGCAATTTGAAAGGTCCTAATGGCTAGAGGGGGTGAATAGCCTATTAAAAATTCTTG
>JADLZK010009836.1:0-71555 GCA_015847255.1 Hyparrhenia diplandra
CTTGATAGGCAATGGTGGGGAGGCGTCAACGTCGAACCGTCCACATGATAAAACTTCAATCCACTCTTATCCAAATCATAGGTTGTTGTCACTGAGAATTACTCTTTCAATTTTTCCAGCTACATATCAACTCAAATGAGCAAACTTATTAGGGAGGGGTTCTTCAACGCGGGGCTCAGAGTTTTGTATGCTTCCCACACCAAAAGGTAAAAGCCACATCAGCTGAATGGTTCGAGCTCCTAAAGCTCTCAAGGCGCGGCTACAACGAAAAGAGAGCGTGCTTCAGTAGCCCTAACCTAGAATGATCGGAAGTGATCTCGAGGGCGCTGGAGCCGCCCATCGGCGCATTTAGTAGTTTGCTCTTTTACGATCGCTTCCTTGTAGGTGTACACCCTACAAGACGCAAATCCTCTCCTTCAGATACAAATCCAAAGTAGAGAGACATAAGAAGGACAAAGGGAGGCCACAACAACATACAACATAGTATGAGCAAAGCCCTTACTGTAAGTTTGTTCATGTCATTCAACATTTCCAAAGAGAAAATTCAACAAAAAACATTTTTAAGAAAGAAAGGTAATGCAAGCTGAAAAAGGGTGTTGGAAAAAAGAAAAAAAAAGAGGAGATGAAATCTCCATGGTGCCCTTGGAAGGGCAGCCGGGAGGCAGCGCAGCCGCCGGGCCCCGGGGCCAGTACAAAATGACAGACAGCAGCAGCTGGTGACGCTGGAGTCGAAGACAGCGTGGAGGCGACGAGCATCCAAATCCATCCTTGTTTAGATGACAAAATATTGAACCGCCACATCGCATACACCATAAAGACGCTTCGCTTCAAATGCAGAATATCATCCTACCAAATAAGACCGCAGCTCAAAAGACCGAATGCATCGACAACCCACATTTAATACCCAAACATACGTTTTCGATGATGACGCGGGATGCCACTGGCAGAAAAGTCGGTAGAAAAATCGTTAGAAATTTTAGCCATCCAAATGCGCCCAACCAAATCCAAAAGCACTCTCCTCGGCGGGCGGCAGCGGAGAGCAACCGATTTCGCTTCCTCCTATCTCCGCTAGCAGTAGCAGATCCCCCACCGACTCCTCCTCCTCCTTCCTCCTCTTCCATCCATTAATGGCCGCCACCAAGAACCCTCCAACCCCCACCTGACCTTCCCCTCCTTCCTTCCTCCCCTTTTTCCTCCATCCCTCCCCCCGCGCTTCCGCCTGCCTGTACGTACGTTCTCGGAGCGGCAGTGGTGGGGGGTCCACCGATGCTGAGCTCGGGTCGTCGGCCATGGTGGGGATGGGAGGCGGCGGGTACCGTCACACCAGCCCCCGCCACTGCCGTTAGCCACAGCAGCGCGCGGTCTTCACCGCCGCGCAGTGGGCGGAGCTGGAGCAGCAGGCGCTCATCATCTACAAGTACTCCCCCAGGCGGCCGGCGTCCCTGTCCCGCCTGATCTCCTCCTCCCCGTCCGGCCCCGGTGGCCCTTACCTGCGTTTTCTCCCTTCGCCAGCCCCCGCCGCGTCGCCCTTCACCACCACCACCCGCTTGTGAGCTCCCCCCTTTCACGATCTTCAATCGTGTCGTGTGTGGAGATACATCGCTTGAACCTTTGCTCGAATGGATTCGCTTGCTTGCTTTGCTGGTATTATCATATCATATCATGTCATAGGGAAGGAAGGAAGGAACTAATGGGTGCCTTTTCAGGAGAGAAGAAATAACATATAGCATAATCTTTTGCCCCTGCTTGCTTTGCTTGCTTGCTGCTTATATTACTGATACTGGGACCGGATTGATTGATTGATTGGTTGGGCATGCGAATCATTTATCTCATCGCATGATTCATTAAGCATGCGGCGCCTAGCATCTGGCATCTGCCTATTTGGAGGGTGAGGTGGTGGATCTTTTGTCACATCCTTTCCTGTTGCTCACGCAATGGGGGATGTGATTTTTCTTTTTATTATTCAAACTTTTAAACAAAAACATGAGGAAAGCATCTTTTGCATTGGGCTGGTCAAATGTTTATGCGCTTTGATCTACCCCAGTAGCAGCAAGTACATCATTTCATTAGAATATATACGCACACACACTAACTAACTAGCTAGCTACGGCTACGGCTGTGAGCAGGCGATGGTTGTGGATTCGATTTTTCGATGTGCTCTCAGTCTTAGTCTCACCCTATGTATGGTTTGGTTTGGTTTGGTTTCCCCTCATGGCAGTGAGTTACTACGCCTACGCGGGAAGAAGCTGACCCGGAGTTGTGAGGTGCCGCCGCACCGACGGCAAGAAGTGGCGGTGTTCCAAGGAGGCGCACCCCGTGGACTCCTGGTACTGCGAGCGCCACATGCACCGTGGCCGCAACCGTTCAAGAAAGCCTGTGGAATCCAGACCGCCTTCGTCGCGCACCCGTCGCAGGCCCAGCGTCCACCGTCAACAACAACAACACCAGGAGTGCCGCCGCCGCCGCGCCGCTTGAGTCCCTTGCTGCGGGTGGGGGTAAGGCTCACGGCCCGTCCCGGTGGGTGCTGGATCGTCCCACCAACGTCGATACTTCGAATGCTCACTATCGCTATGGCAGCAAGTATGGTTACATCAACATCCCCCTTTTTTGTTCTTGTTGTTGTTAAGTATCGGAATGGCCATTGGATTGGGCTTGCTTGGGCTGTTTACTGATTACTGGAATGCAGCTCTGCTAAGCAATAGGTTTTCTTGCATGATTAGGTGGGGGCTGAAGTACTGCCATGTATCTGAGCTGGGACCATTATTGATGATGCTATGTTTTCATTTCTTTCTCTGTTTACACTATTATTGCAAAAAGGATAATTACATCAAGTCACACTTTGGTGTATTGACTCTTCCACAGCAAAGCACTTCTGCGGTTCTGCCACTCAAGCTTCTTGCAGTTTTAGCCCCCCAAACTTATTAATGTACAATATAGAAATATTTTGGTAGTTTTAATTGAAGTGACTGCCGTGTTATTCCTGGGCCTCATTAAGCTTCTGTTATCTTAGATGTCTATAATAAATAAATTTATATATTAGTGTGTTCTGAACAACTTAGGCTCGTAGCTGCTATGTCCATGCCCTATGCAATAGGGTCTGTACTATTATTTGCAGACAGATTTTCTTATTAGCCCCCTATTTTGTACACTGTCTCTCAGGCACATTGTTTTTGTAGTTATGAGTTTGTATAAGGATTTGAGTATCAGCGATTGCTATAGCTTGAGATTTATAACTCATTATGCTCCTTTTGACTGTTTTGTTTTTTCAAGACAAGATAGTTCATCTACTGATTTTAGGTGCTTCTTGAGCTTGATTTTCTGTCGGGGTTGACTTATTAGCTATTTATTTATCACCACTACATCTTATATTTCGCTTCATACATGTTCCAGCCGGTTGCTGTAGGCAGAAATATTATCATACTAATAGAGTAGACCTGGGCAATAGTGCCGGACTGGCATGTTTTCTGTCAGCTCAGCTTGTGATCTTCGCATATCCATAACCAATTGATTTTGCAGGTACCCTCTTGAGCTAAACTGATGCTGGCGAGCTAAGCTTCTTCAGAGCATCAGGAAACTCGAGGGGCTTCACCATTGATTCTCCATCAGATAACTCATGGCACTCACTGCCATCCAATGTGCCCCCGTTTACATTATCGAAGGGCAGAGATTCTGGCCTCCTGCCTGGTGGCTACCCTACTCCCCACATTGAGCCGCTGCAGGAGTGGGCCAGGTCACCATCGCCTCACTGTCCCAGGAGCAGGACCGCCAGCCGTTCAGCAGCGGTGGTGCTGGAGCCGGTGGTGGGCTGCTTGGGAACGTGAAGCAGAGAACCAGCCACTGAGGCCCTCTTTGACGAGTGGCCTGGGACGTGACTCGTGGTCGGAGATGGACGAAGCGAGGTCCAATAGGACCTCCCCGACCACCCAGCCTCCATCTCCATCCCGATGCCAAGATGTGAGTTTCCTTTGATCACCCTAAGTCTTTAACCATCTGAGAAACTGGAATCCTTATGTTTGCTTCCCCCAATTGCGCCTGACAGCGATCCAAACTGTTTCTGCAGGTGATTGAGAATGAAGCTCGGGTGGCAGCCACTAGGTGAGTGTTGTCGCATGATTCCGCTGCTAGCGAGCCGTCGTCACTTGAGATTGATGAGCCAGCCCACAACACCCGCCCTCGTCCACGCCCATGCCGTAGCTATTTTGTTTATCGCATTAAGAAGAGAACTCTCTGTAAGAGCTGATCCTTACCCCATGTATCAATTGGGGGCACTCGAACGCCTCCATCCTGTGTTACTAAGGTTGTACTGCCATGCTTTGTATTTGTTGTACCCAGACCCAAGAATGAAAACCGCCCAGTCGTTTGTTGTTGTTGCATTAGATGATGCAAGTGTTTTAGGTGCTTTCAGATTGTGTAAAAACAAAATCTGGTGGCGAACCTGATACTTGAGTGTAGATAGCAGGTGTAGCATCTGTGGGTGCTACCTTTTGTGCTACGAGGCTGTGCTACGAGATTGATGCAAAATCTGATGCTGCTGGGATGGTAGTATTCGTATTGATAGGCCCTTCTGAAACAGAAGGACAGAAAAGATGTCCCTTTTGCTGGCACGAATTCAACACGGATGTGACGGTTCTGATGCGCTGATTATCTCCTTTTTTCTGAAACAAATATAAAATACTCTTTTTTTTAGACTAAAAACAAATATAAATACTCTAAATCTAAAGTAGTACGTACAGTACAATAGGAAAATAAAAAGAAAAAAAATAAAGAAAAAGATGCAGAGATAAGAAGGATAGGGTGGCACTGCACGTGAGCCTGGCTCGTGTCTCGTGCGCAGGTGACCCCCTGAACCTGAACCTGAGAAAAGGACGGCGGAATGGCTCCGAAGTTGGCAGCATGCAGCTTTTGAGCTGAAGCCGTAGGGAGGGAGACAGGACGGCGGACAGCGACTCGGCGAGGCGGCGGCATCGTACTTCGTATCATGCTGCACGCAGCTGGGTCGGGAGGGGAGAAAAGCCTGCCTGTTGCGCTTGCTGCGGGCTGCGGGTGACGGGCGTTGCCGCGTACAGTAGGTGCATCATCGGCATGGCCGGCAGGTGTCGGCCTCCAGGCAGGGCCATGGCATGGCATGGCATGGTCAAAGGCGACGACGACGCCCCTGAGCCCCAGCGGCCGACCATGAAATGCCCGGACCGCCAGAGCCCGCCGCAGGCAGCCGCATTGGTACTCAAATAACTGTAAAAACGACGTCACGTCCCCGCGCAGCGCAACGAGGGTCATGCAGATGGCTGATGCCCCTTTTCCGTCGCCTACCTGCAGGAGTGTCACCGTAGTATCCAGAGTGAGGGGCAGGGCATGGTTCATCTTTTTTTCCCCTTCGCTGAGATGCTGCTGCCGCTAGTGCTATGCTGGCAATCAAGATGGCATCATATCAATATCATATCAGTATGCATGGTTTTAGTGCCTTCATTTTATCCTCACGGCACGAGCATTTGAATCGGTGGTTTCCTTTTGGTATTTAGATGCTCAGACAAAGCTGATCTTCAGTAATTTTGGTATTGAGATGCTCTTTAGTTTTTTTTTTTTTTAAAAAATCCTGCACGTTACACTATAGTTTGGTTTGGCTGGCTCCGAACTAGGGAACCAACCAATGTGCCCGCGTGCAAAGTAGCGCTTTTTATTAAAAATCATAAGACATGGCAGTTTCAGAAAAAAAAAAAAGAGACATGGCACTGAGAAATGATCATATGCAGTACGAAGAATGATATACATTACTGTAAATTAACCAAGCTGTGATAACTGCATTTTAAAAGATTTGAAACTTACACACAAATATATCATACATAAAACATAAGTTATGGTCCTATATAATGCTAGTTCAAGTTTAGGGCTTTTGCTTTTGCGCTTTTCTCATTGCTATGGAAGTCTGAACATTTCATCCTCGACACAGCAGAGAATATATCGTGCTCAATAAAGACGCACAACATAATCATTCAATATATATAACTTGAAGCATGAGGAAGAAGAGTATAGATAAGTCGCAGAGACTGTTTTTGTATTGGGACTAAAAAATTCAACCACCTCCTTGAAAGTCTTTTTTTCAAAAGTCCCTAAGACCTAAAAAAAAAAACTTCTAGACTTTTGAACCAAACAATGTCTAGGGACTTTTAACAAAAGCCCCCGGAAAAAGTCTCCCATGTTAAGCTTACTAAGGACTATTTTTTAACTCCCAACACAAAAAAAAAAGTTCCTAAAACCAAACACCCACTTTGACCCTATATAGTTTTTTTTTTTTTTTTTTTTTTTTTTGAATTGACCCTATATAGCTAAATATGAGTGTGTTAGGAAAAAAAAAAAAAAAAAAAACGCATGTCTAGCAGGACCGTACTAGAGACTCCAAGTTTAGTTGGGCCCCAAATTCGATCTCCAGGCCTATTCCCGTGGGAAAATCGGGTCTCGCCACTGGCCCATCCGGCCGCACGCCTGCTCGCGACGATGTGCCGTCCAAATCCTCCGCCTCCTCGCGCGCAGGATCTGAGCCGAGTCGGGTCGAGTCAAAGCCGAGCCGAACCGAAGCTCCCTGATCTGATCGTGGTGCTGTGCTGGCGGAAATCCCAACTGAGAAATTCTCGCTCTCATCTCCGTCTTCCTCTTCCTCTACCCGTATCCCGCAAATCCTCCGCGGACGGCGGAGACGACTAGCACGCGCGTCAGCGCAGCTGCATCACGGAACCCTCGCCTTCGCCTCGCTCGCTAACGGTCTCCGAGACTCCATCCCATCCCATCCCTGCCCCTGCCCCCCCTGCCCCTGCCCCTGCCCTGCCGCAGGTCTCCACCACGGGGAATTCTCATCTCATCTGCCAAGTCGTCTTCCTCGCTCCTCCTTCGTCTTCGTCTGCTGGTAAGTAAGTAATTCAATTCCCAGATGGCGGATTGAGTGTGCTTCCGTTACCCTTTCTAGTATGCTTATTAGTATACTTTTGCTTGCTCTTGCTCTGAGGTCACAACTACCACACAACCAAACCCAAATCCTGCTTGCTGGGATTGATGGACCGCCCGCCATTCAGTTTGTTTCGGATTTGTTCCGCCCTTTGCGGTGTGGGTTGGATTTCCCCGGGTGCAATTCAACCGAGCACCAATTCTCCTCTTCGCTGCTGGCTGGCGCTTGCTTTTGTTTTAGATCTAATTTCCAGGAACCACACTCTGTTCCCGCTCCTCAATGCACGGGGTTGGACGAGATTGCGTGTGCTAAGTCTCGCCTAGCGCACGAGATAAACCCAGCATTAGTTTCGTCGGTTATTATGTGATGATGAATTGTAATTATTAACCCATGAACCCATGACGACGACTGACCAAGTTTGGTAGGATAGGTAGGGGCCACGCCACCGCGTCCTTTCTCCTCCTCCTAATTTCCGCGTGTGGAAGTGAAAATAGTGAAAATAATGATGATGATGGAGTTGTAAAATCCCTGCGGTGGCCTGCCACATGCTTTTCTGCCGTCCTTTTTTCTTGTATGATACTGGTCCAGACCAGACCAGCTTTTTTAAAGCCTGCGGCAGCATTGGGACCTTTGTTCATTCATTGATTTCTTGTCCTGGTCAGTTTGGTTACCCTATCATGACTTGGTGGTGTGTGTCACTACAGCTGTGCTGAGTAAAATTGCAGTCATTTTTATGGAGTGAAGTGAGGAAAGTCGCACCAATTTACATTTTGTGCCTTATTCATATTGTATTTTGCCTGAATCCATGGATAAACTTATTTAGGCAGGATGGACTTATCCTGTTGTCAACATATAAGATATACATTTTTTACTTCTTTTCTTTGAAAAAATACTTCTGAAAAAACTGAGCTAGTTGTTGATCAATTGTCTATTGGCAGTGGTACCTGTGAAGACAACACTTATCTTTTTTTGTTTGAGTTATTTGCATTCAGATTATCAGAATGCCTCGAGGACAAGGCTCTTCTGTGTCAGCCCGTGAGAAGCCCAAAGTTGATCAGGCAATTGATTCGAATGATGACAGGCGCAAGCATAGGAGGGGTGCTTACCTGTTACTGGGATTGTTGATAATATTCCTTCATGGATCATGGTCTGTTTATCAGATCCAGTTTGGAAGCCTTCCTTTACCCTTGATGCGGAGCAGGCTGGCAAGAGGGGGTTCTCTGAAGCTTCTGCGCTTAAGCATGTCAAGTATTTGACAGGCTTGGGTCCTCACCCAGTCGGTTCAGATTCCCTAGATCGTGCCGTTCAGGTTGTTCATTCATGCAGCCTACTTTCACAGTTTCAATCAACACTTGCCTTTGTTTGGTTTTGTAGATGTTAATATATTTTTCTATAAACTTGGACAAAATTAGAGTAACTAATGGCTGCTAAGCTGCTGTGAACTGGTAACAAGAAAATGCAAATTGAAGTTAGGATTCATCCATTTAATTCTTCCTGCCTCCTATGTTCATAATTTGCCATTCTCTTCCTTACCCACAGTAGTGTCATCTGTGCGTAACATGATCAGTAACATTATTGCAGCTGAGCATTTTTTGTGGAACTTTGTATCCTATTTTGACATCCCATGCAATAGTATGTATATGCAGTAGCAGAAAAAATAAAGAAGACAGCTCATTGGGAGGTTGATGTTCAATTGGAGATGTTTCACACAGATATAGGTGCAAATCGTTTATCCGATGGTCTTTTCAAGGGAAAAACTCTCTTGTATTCAGACTTAAAGCATGTGCTGTTGAGAGTTACCCCCAAATATTTACCAGAAGCTGAGGAAAACTTGATTCTGGTTTCTTCTCGCATATTGACACTGTTTTCACAACGTAAGGCTCAATACCCTCTTCATTAATATATGTAGGAAAGAAATTAACAACAAATAACTTGACTTGACTATTGAGTGTGAGTTCAAAAGAATATCTAATGAGAAGACATTTACAATATGTTTTCATGGAACCATACAGATAATGGTTTGTGATTGATAGTGCCATACTTTTTACCTGGTCGTTCTGTTGAGCAGGATTTCACTAATAATTTATATAGCTATATCCATGTAGGCATTGTGGTAACAGTAAAACATCATTACTTATTTTTCTTTGTACATTAATTAATAGTAGTGACATCCACAAGTTTTGTCCATTTTTTTCAGATATTATATGTGTTTTTGAATTTTCAGGGAAGGTGCTGGAGATTGCAGTTCATGTGTGGGAGCCATGTTAGAGCTTGCACGGGGAGTGGCTCAGTGGGCACATGGGTTTAAGAGTGGTATCTTGTTTTTATTCAATACTGAGAAGAAGAGGGTCTTGATGGTGCCCATAGTTTTATAACTCAGGTTAGTATCTTTAAACTTCATACACATATTACACATATGTGCTGTAAGATTGCCTTAGCTACCACCTGTTCAATTCAGGTCAGTGTTTTCAAATCACCTAGTTGTATGGGCATCGATCTGCCGAATAATCATGATTAGTCGATAGTCATCAATTAGGTCCGATTAATCAGTGGCTAGTCGAATAGTATAGTTGTCCTGCCTGCTTGTGGCTTGCGCTGGTACCCAGGTTGTATATAGTATTACTGTATGAGTATTAAGTAGTTAAGTGCTGCTACTAGACTATAATAGCACCTGACATTCTCCTGTAACACTTGTTGCAATAGAGGACCTCATTAAGTTGCACTATGCATGGGCGAAAACTGTTGTGAGTTTTGTTAACTACTGAACTGTTCCGTGTCTGGCAAACTCCTCACTCCTAAATTGTCCTGCTGTGTCAATGAATACATTTCAGTAGGCATTGGTATTCGTGAATGCCTAGTTTTGGGGGGTGCCAGAATTTTGGCAGGGGTCTACATTGGTAGCTGCCTTGTTAAGGGTTATTATGTTAGTGTTTCCCATAATTGAGCACTTGCAGAAGTAGGAGCATATGGGATTGACGATACTAGTCATACTACTCAAGAAGTCAAGATGTTACCTTGCCTCAAGATCTGCATATCCTAATCCATTTCTGTTTCTGCTCCCCCAACTTGTTCACTAAAGGAGTCCCTTTACCTTCTATTAGTGTCCTGAACAGTTCCCTCATGGCACTTCTTAAAGTGTAATAAAATTGACCAACTGTAATTCTATTACTTTTAAACAAGTCATTGAAAGTCATATGTCGCACATGCTGTGTAATTTCCTGAATCCTAATGTTAACTTTATGCAGCACCACTGGAGAAATTCAGTAAATTTTTGCGGTTGATCTGGAAGCTATGGGTATCAGTGGGAAATCCACACTCTTCAGGTCTGTTTTAGTTCTGTAATATTCCCCATTTGGATGTTGAGATTATATTTGTACTTGCATCTGTACCAAAGGTTTAGACTCCTTGTGTTTTAAATTTTCTTTGTTGCTGACTGCCTGATCGTAATAAAAGGTTTTCCTGAGAAATTGGGCAAATGGGATGTTTAGTAAGATGTGCACATGGAAGAAAAATAAGAAAAAAATATAAGCATGAAGGTGTATGTGGCTACTTTGGTTTATAACTGTTGCCCAAACATGGATCAAGATGGTGAAAGCCCAAAGGTCAGCTTGACCTAAGGCCGCTTAAGGTTGAATTGAAATGCAATAGCTTGTTCTTACAAGAGGGGTGGTTGCTGCTTATATAGGCAGAGCCTCTTACCTACCCAATAAGCATATTACTTGCATAAAGCAAGATGCTCTAATATACTTGAGAGCCAAGGCATCTCATGATCAACTTGAGAGCCAAGGCACTCCTACTTTGCAGAAATAGAAATGCAGGAAATTAAGATACAAGTGGTAGGCTTAATACTGTCAATAACTATTTGTTGTTTCGAGTGCTGTGGATTACAATTCACTGTTGGTCAACTTACAATCAAACGGAGAATTACATACTTAGCCTAAAAGTTTTAATGTATGACAGGGTACCACCATTGGCGTTGGAAAGCTTTGCTGCTGTAGCCAAATACCCATCTGCTCAGATAGCTTCACAGGTAGCATCTCCCTCCCTCCAGCTTCAAACTATTAGTAAATTAGGTATATACAATTGTTTGCCAGCCTCAAACCAGCGTATTTGGTGCTAAAACTGAGCTTGAAGAAAAAAGGGAGTTATTTTTTTGTTGCTTGGATGAAAGAAGATAGTTCCAGACCTGTCAGTTTGGTGCTGCATGATAGATTAATATTGGTCGTTTTCCCAGGGATTGATGTTCTGTAATTGCAGGATGTTTTTCGTTCTGGAGCAATAAAATCTGCTACCGACTTTCAAATATATGAGGAAGTTGGCCGTCTTCCTGGACTTGATTTTGCATATACCGATACAACATCTGTGTATCATACAAAGGTTTGTTCTCATGGCTTATCATTATTAATGCCAAACTTTTCTTCCCACATGTTTATGACTTGTACAGATATAAGGTTGTGGATAAAAGTTCTTTATTGTCCATTGATAATTTTTTGTTTATTTCTCTTTTAAAAAATTGAAAGTATTCTTTTTTTTTACGAAACCTCACTCAATGACTAAGCTATTTTTTGCAAAAAGAATGACTAAGCTTCTTTAATAATGTTGCTTGATGAACAGGCAGTCAGGCAGTAATAGTTTCTCAAAATTTAATAGTTTCTCAAATTTCCTGGAAAATCTTTTTATGAAGAGGAGAGGAGAGAGATTTCATTGTACAGATCATTAAACAATAAAAGAAAAAAAGAGCCTCTCCAATCTTGTGTATATTTGTGTTTGCATCTATTATGTAATGTGTTATACTCAGAGATGGAGAGGGAAAGGTCCCAGACTCCCAATAATTGATAATATTAGTCAATATGCTGCCAGCAGATGTAAATGCCTACTTCTGTTTTTGCTGCAACCTCGCAAGGTGGCTAATAACAATATGCAATTGTTTGGTTCTTAGTGATATCTAATTATTTGAATGCTGTGAGATTAGAATTTTATGTGATGCTGTAGCACAAAGGTCATGTACCCATAAATCTGGAATGGAACATGGCCTCGATTAATATGGTAAAAATATTACAGGGTCAAAAGAATATTTGATAATCCACTTTGTTGAATCCTAAACATGTTAACTGCTGGTTTGTGATTGTTTCTGTTATCTACTTTGTAGAATGACAAGATGACGCTTCTGAAACCGGGGTCTCTTCAGCATATTGGAGATAACATGCTTGCTTTTCCTACTCCATTCTGCAGCATCTCCAAAATTTTTGAAAGATGCACGAGAACGGAAGCAAAGAAAAACACAGAGCAGGATAAAGCTGTTTACTTCGATATCCTGGTATTGCAGTAAATTCTTTTCCCATTATGTGTTGCCAATGATCTTGATTATGTGTCATGAAATCTGTCCTTGGTCATGTTGGTTACTGGAAAAAATTCACCAATATTAGCTGAAACAGGACATTGTTAAACTATTTAATTTCAGATTTTGTGAAGTTCATATTGCAGTCAACTTATTTTTCCCCTTTCCTGTCTATGTGTTCACTCTTGCAGGGAAAGTACATGGTGGTGTATCCACAGCGACTAGCTACCATGTTTCACAACTCAATCATATTGCAGTCACTTCTAATATGGGGAACATCATTGATTATGGGTGGACACCCTGCGCTGGTGTCCTTTGCAATATCATGTTTGAGCATCGTTCTAATGTTCATATTTTCTATCTGCTTACCAGTTGTGGTAGCATTTGCTCTGCCCTATATATGTCCGTTTCCTGTTCCATATGTTGCAAACCCCTGGTTAATTATTGGCTTATTTGGTTCACCTGCACTGCTTGGAGCATATATTGGTCAGCATATTGGATTTATTCTCCTGAAGAAGCATCTTCGACATGTGTATTCCAAAACAAAAACAGGCATAACTCTTCGAACGATGGAAAATATTATTGACCTGGAAGCTGAGAGGTGGATTTTTAAATCTGGGTTTATCCAGTGGCTAGTAGCTTTGATACTAGGAACTTATTTCAAGGTTGATCATCATATATAGCACTCATCTGGCTTGTTTCGCCTGCTTTTGCATGTAAGTTGCTGATACTGTCTCTGTTAATAGCTTGATATTGTCTTGAGTGTTTATGGCTGTTGTTTATTTCTAGATGGTTTTTGGAAGCTACTCTCTCCCCTGTTCGCTACCTAAACAGCTTAAGGTTGTCACATTGGTTCTGGGTTTGGCTGTACCAGTTGTGTCCTCTGCTGGTTTGGCTGTTCGCATGGCTGATGTAATTGTTGGAAGTATTGTACGCATTGACAGGTAATATGTAGACACCTTGCACTTTATCATCTCTTCGGCTAATGTTTGACGTTCTTTGAAACTTAAAGCCAACCTAAAGCATCTAAGCTTTTTTTTTTTTTTTCTCAACCTCAGTTTGCATTAATATGCAGGAATCCTGGAGGACTACCAGACTGGCTTGGAAATGTAATAGTTTCAGTTGCCATTGCTGTTGTTGTCTGTTCCACGTTTGTGTATCTTCTTTCATACATTCATATCTCAGGTAAATCATGACATCCTAGATATAGTTACATCTCTTTTAACGCTAAAGTTATGTTCTCATTAATATTTGTATTCTTATTTGCATTTTTTTTTTTTTTTTACTTTCCACTTTATCTGCTACTCTTGCACTGTACAGCATTTTCAGTTTTGTTCACTGCATAATCAGTAATTTAATAATCTATAACTATTTGCACTGCCAACAGACACTTCTGTGTTGACATCAACCTGTTGATGTATACTGCAGTTATGTAACTAATGTATGTTAAATAATCATAGTGTTGCATTTCCTGGTATTTCTTCACCTGTCGGAAAAGGCTTCCTACCTTTTATATGTACTATCATTTGACCATGCTTTTAATTCTTAAATAAACTAATTACATTTTGTAGCTTTATGTTTATGCATTGTTTTTTTCAGTTACCTTCCCAAAGCTTTGTATAATGTTGTTCTTTTTCTTAGGTGATAAACGAATTCTGGGTTTACTATTATTCATATCCTTTTGTCTTTCACTTGCTTTGGCGTCAACTGGCATTGTGCCAGCATTTACGGAGGACGCCGCCGATCTGTAAATGTAAGCACCTCTTATGCTACTGTTATACTGCAGTGCCTCGAGCTGGGTTTATCACAGTATGTGTTTATGCATACCTGTGAAATTTCGATAACAAATTTCTCCCTTTGGAACCCAAACCAAACCAAGTACTCATCTGTCTCATCAGTATGTTTTGGTATTTGGGAACAATGCTACTTGCACCATATCCTCACTGCATCTCAAAACTAGTTATCAATGGCTTGGATGCCATCTTGTTCTTTTTATTTGTGTAAGGCACATGATGATTCCTGCTTGCTTGGATTAATCGGTGGTAGTAACTCCTTTTTGCGAATCAACAGAATATATTAACTTGATGATCTGTTCCTTTCAGGTTGTACATGTCGTTGATACCACAGGAATAGATGACAGAAATAGAAAGCCACTGTCCTATATTTCTTTGTTTTCCAATACACCTGGAAAGTTGACAAATGAACTAGTGGACCTTGGAGATGAAGAATTTTCTTGTGGAAGGAATATGACTACTGACTTTGTTACATTTAAAATGAAGTATGGTTGTTGGAGTTACAAAGAGAGCAATACTGGATGGAGCAAGTCTGAAGTTCCTGTGCTCCTTGTAGAAAGTGATTCAGTTACAGGTGGTGCTCGACAGACAGTAGTATCAGTTGATACCAAGTCATCGACACGTTGGACACTTGGAATTAACAAAGAGAAAATCGATGACTTCACAGTGCAAGGTGAGTTGAACCATTAAATTAAAAATAATAGATATATAACTTAAAAAAAAAAAAAAAACTTTCTGGCAAGATCATTGCTTTAGCTTGTCAGCTGATAAATATCATTACAAATGAGTACCATTAAGGCTTTTGAGCATGCTAGAAAATATGACTGTAGCTGATTTCCCTTTCTACATCATTTGACATATTTTTTTCATGTATTCTGTTCAGTGGATTCAGAGAAAATAGTCTCACTTGGCGATAAGAGCGAGATAGATGGGTGGCATACAATCCAGTTTGCAGGGGGCAAAAACTCACCGACAAAATATCAGCTAACCCTATATTGGTCGAACAAGGGTACCGAAACATCTCAAACAGAAGCTAAAGAAGCGGCAGATGTTCCTTTCCTGATAAAACTAAGAACTGATGTGAATAGAGTCACACCACAGGTCGCAAGGGTTGTCGAGAAGCTGCCACGGTGGTGCACGCCCTTTGGCAAGTCCACTTCTCCTCACACGCTAGCTTTCTTTGACGGCCCTTCGTGTCAATATCTAGTCGGCGACATTTTTTCCATACATAGGGTGTCCACAGCTTTCGTTTGTCCTGTATTTTAGTTGTGTTTATTAGTTTTCCGTCGAAGCTTATTAGTTTTTGGTCGAAAGATAGCAAAGTTATAGTTCCCTCAGAATGTACACAAAAGCTGCCAGAAGTTAACAAGAGAGTTGGGGATAGACATCAAATAAACGTACAATTACAGGGCAATCTGGTTAAAACATGCTTTGCGTTTGTATTAGTTTGTCAAGGTTTCAGATTAGTTTGCAGTATTACGTAACAAAAAGAATAATTGTTCCTGCTCCTATTGTTCAGGTTTTGGATTTCTTGTCCGGTTGAGCCAAGGTTTATAAATTATTCGTCATGATATGTAAATTAATTTGAATCCACTTACGATGATCCACTACGATGACGTGACCATGGAAATCACCTACTTCCGAGTCCCTGCTCTCTTCTAGATTTGAAAATAAAATTCCTCGCCAGTGCGCATATTAATTGAGCTTGTGCGGCCCATCTGGCGACATTGCGTGAGCGGTGGGGAGCTAGCCAAAATTGGAGTTTCGCCTCCATGTTTGGTTGAGGACTTAAAAAGTCCCTTAGAAACCAGGCAGAGACTTTTAGATAACTTTTTCCTATTAGTCCCAAAACTCTCTCTTAGAGGGACTTTTTTATTAGCCCCTGGGACTAATAAGTCCTAGGACTTTTCTAAACCAAACAGCCCCTAAGTTTGCTAGGCCAACAAAACAAGAAAAGAAACATATCTCGTAAATAGATGAACAAGTAAAATTTATATTTATGTTTAGCCGAGCATGTCACGTTCCGTACAAACCAGTCACATCACAAAGCATATATAAAACACAATTAACAACTGAAACCAGTCATCACAAAGCATATAAAACACAATGTCACATGGAGACACACTCGTCCATGCGCCCAACCCATCCTGGAGCCCTGGACGCGGGGTACCAGGGCGATCGGGTGCATGAACCAGGACGCCTCTTATTCTGATCACGCACAAGCACGGTAATAGACGATGCAGGGCAACATCCACTGCTGCAACAGAGATTGGTGGTTTATTCTGAGGTAAAGTAGCCGGGAAAGAGTAGCGGTGACACTTGACTGGGCGACCATTGAATCTGTTCCTTGGAGCTTCCGCTTCAGCTTACGAGCTTCCTTGGAAGGAGAGCCCTATCACCTGGCATCTCGTATGAGCGCCGGAAGGGGTCAGCTGGGCCATGCCAGGGCCTGGATCCCACGGGCAAGGGGCGCTTGACGTTGTTCCCATGGGTTCGATACTTCAGGTCTGTAGCGAACCTCTCGGAACCCAAACCCGAAACCCTGTTGGGGCCCATTGACAGCTGAGACAGCTTCTCGGCAAGGTCAGGTGCACGGGGGTTCTCATCCTTGGCAAGGTAATTACCTGTCCAGAGACCAAAGTATGCAATGTTAGTTCAAGTAATAACTAGACAGATCCTTACAGTTACACATCTAGAGAATGTTCAGGAACAGTACTCACCATTGCTCCTTACTGCTGCTGGTCTGGACCAAGACTGATCCATAACATTAAGCCTTTGTCACCTTATGGTAAGTCTCTGGGAGCTGCAAAAGATAACAAGTATTGAGTCGCTGAAGATGCAAAGCAACTGGCTATATGAACAGCTAAGAGATTTATATTCACCTGATGATCCAACTCCAATTTCCTTTGCACACCAGCTGCAATGTAGGCAAGGCAGAAAAGTAAGAACCTCTAGAAGTCCAGAAGCAAAGCCACAAATCCCGTGAACAAGGACCGAGTAGGCCATGCCAGCCCAAACACATACCTGCTCTTGCTGGAGGGTTATTGCTCAAATACGAGTAATTAAGTGTTGGCCTCGCATTGGGTACAGTCCCCATGGAGTATCTCCTAGTGTTCTTTCTGATCCACAGCTCCTTTAGCCCCAGCTACAGAAGTAGAGATCCACTATGTGAACTTGTTCAACAAGGATGTAATGTGCTAATGAAAAAAAAAAACTTGAGTATGCATATCTCAAGGATATTGAGGTACCTGATGGCGGCGTTGATGCATATCCGAGGATTTGAAGCGAAGTGAAGGAGGGACATAGAAGCATGGCTGCAAAACACAATGATGGTAAGGTCGTGAAGCAGGTTAATTCATCAACCAGTATGTAACTCTGTCAGAAGAATGACCTGAAAGAAGGATGCTGCAAAACCTCCACTGCTGTTGGCCTTCTTCGTGGGTCCCATGAGCAAAGCCACTGTGGCAGATAGTAATTTGTTATCCATCACTTAATGGTACACGCTACAAACAAAACCAGAAAAAAAAGGGAGTGTTGAACTTTGACACTTACCTAAAACAAGGCTGATTGCATCTTCGCTAAGTTAAGGGAACCACTTCCGAAAAGATGTACCCTTTCACACTAAAAAAAAAAATGACATAGCACAGTTATACCACTAGCAGTCACTAATATGAAAATATCTTAAAAAGATAAATATCTATAATATCTTAAATAAAAGAGATAAATCTCTATACCTGAGGGAACTGAAAACCTATAGATGCTGCTAGCTGCAGACCTTCAGGCCAAGTGCTTGATTCGAGTGCCAATAATGCTACAGATTTTGTAGAGTTCATCTGGTTCACTGAAAAAGATAAAAACATGGAGTTACAGATAGCCTATCTATACAAAAATAAATTCTAAGAAAGGCAGTTGCTTCCTAGGATCACGTGTTCAAAATTGCCTTTCGGTAAAGTAACTTGATTGCTATTTTTGATAGAAGCTGACTATTTTTAACTTTCCATTGTATATAAAATTAAATTAAATAATAAAAAGGAAATACTATATCCTACCATATTTTATTAAAATGGTCAACACTAAAAATCTTTTCACCTATGTGGCATGCTTTTCTCAGTTCAACCTCAGTTCAAATAGGGAGTGAAACTATATATGTTCAAATGATTGACACACGCCAACCATGCTTACCTTGAACCAGAAAAAAAAGTGGTCGCAGTGAAAAAAAGCTCAGCGATAATGGCACCCATTGCCCACATGTCTGAAAAATATGATAGGAAATAAACATATTAACAAAATGGCACCAATTTACTCTACGGCTTTCAGGTAAAGCCACAGATATTTTGCACTTACCGACTGCTGCATTGTAAACAGTAGCCTGTAGAAGAACTTCAGGAGCACCATACCTAGCCAATAGTAAGCATTAGAATATATACTATTATTTTGTACACTTATAAGACTTCAAACATAACCTACCAACGAAAGTGGACACATATTCTGTATATGGTGGGTCCGCAAGAAATTTCACGAAAGCAAGTCCAAAATCCGCTATCTTGATGAGCTCCTTTGTAACAAGCAAATTTTCTGAAATTGCACAAGTTATAACAAGATCAATTATGATTTAATATGAAAAGAACTCTTCCATTACCCACTATCATGTATTCATTTCCTGGTTCTAAGGTGAATCACTCTGCAACTACATCACACAGGGGAATAGACAGACAACATTTACTAATGTTGCAAGTTTCATCATGTATAATGATAGATAAACTACTCAACAAATTTGAAAAAAAAAAAAAAAACAGAAGGCAACCACATCATAATACTCATTCACCTACAGCAATTTATAACTAATAAAAATGTTTTGAACTTTATGTAGCCTCAGAAGACGCAATTCATATAGAAAAAAAAAAAGGCTATAAGTGATAGCCACTCCAGTCAAAATATACATGGTGTTTAAGACATCAAGATTGAACTGCATGTAGAAGTATTGTCATGTGAAAAATGACTGATCAAGTAACTTGTTTTGCAAACAAACAGGAACCATAGACCAACCGTTGCAACATTAAATGTAAAAAATAAATGCAAAATCACATACCAGGCTTAAGGTCACGGTGAAAAATATCCACGTTGATGCATGTGACTCAGAGCTTGAAATATTTGAAAGCACCAGTTTCGATTTCAGTCTCTGAGAAGGGCTTCCCTCTGCTCTTCATCAGCTGATAAAGACTACATTCCTAAAAATAACAAGAAAGAACATGAGCTTTAAAACCTTACAGAAAACAAGCGGAGAAACGACACATGAATAAGGGCTATGCTATGTACATACCATGTACTCAAAAAAACAAAGAACAACGTGTCATTCTCCCTTATGACTTCTTTGAGCTTCACAATGTTTGATGGTTCATCCTTCGCAGGGACTGAATAACAAAACAAGTAACTCAAAAGAATGCCACAGAACATTGTAAAAGATTAGACAGGTCGTGAAGCAATAGTCACCTTCACTTCACGGAGGTTTATGCACTCTTCCCAAGAATAATATTTTTTCTTCATCTTCTTGATCGCAACCTATCAGCCCAGGATCTTAATGAGGTGAAAAGGCTAACAATGGGCAACTAAACTGTGTAGCTGCTGAAAAAAGTTGAGGTGTAACAGAAGCAACAAATGGGCAAGCCTAATGACATACCACTTCACCACTTTTTCCTTATTGGTTGCACGCCAAACACTCCCAAATGTTCCATCACCAACTTCCTTGATGATCGTGGTACCTGGAACACAATGCCAAAACGAGGTAAGGATACATCCAAAACAGCTTAGACAGGATTCTAGGTTCTTATAATCATCTGGTTATAGAGGATCTTCACCTCTCCATTTTATTAGCTGGTGGTGCACAGAACTGCCCTTATTTCAGAACAGTTATATAGTAACAAACAGGACTCATATATGTATCATAAGAGCGCCTTTGGATGTTACAACACCAAAGTCACTGGAGACTCCTCTCAAAGCTACGTATGCTATTCCCATGCTTTAAGAACAAAATCTTGAACACCTCTGCTCTGAAATTAGCACATAATGGATTCTGGTATTAGTTAAGTAAAACTACATTTTCTAATGCTACATACTGATGAATCATGATTGGACCAAGTCTCCATTAGAGAGTGCACACGTTCTAATGTCACGCCATCCACAGTGAAGGATGGTGAAAGATAGCGTAACCAGACTGAAAACTTACAGCGGTAGGGTAGAAGAAAAGCTAGCAGAGAACAAAAACCGGAACCTGTACAGGGAAAAAAAATATGTGTGAGAACTGGAATAGGCAGGATACAGAATATGTAATGCTAGTAGCTTAGCGATTGGTGGACAGATACCTAGAGCCTATATGCGACGGCAAAGCTCTAAGTGTTGATTCAAGTGTCCACAGATGTCTTGATGGTAACTTTTCGCTGGCTGATTAGCACCAAGACAAAGATTACCGAAATGTTGCCAGAGAAACAGATCCACCATGCTCAAATAGGTGTGCTACAGCTGCACTGTAATCACTAGGCAACTCTAATGTCTGACAGCATGGGACCAGGCAAGGCAGTTGCTAAGCTCGGGGGGGTGATCCTCAGGTGCAGTTGACAAAAGAGATGACCAAGAAGTCTCCGTAAAGACAAAAACCTCCAGCCAAGAACTTCCTCGAGCAGCTTAGATGTGGGATACAGAGGAACTTGCTGTGTAGGGGGGGTGTACTCCATATCCTTGGTGAAAATGCTATAACTCCAGCAGAGCACGGTGATGAAGCCTGCATAAGTACAGAAAATGGTAATTAGGCAATAAATTGGCAGTCCATGAATGTGCAAAAATGAATTAACACGAGGTCACAAGAGAATCTGAACGTGTGATCTACCTAACTAGGTTCCTAAGTAGTTGGACCCTAGCTAAGTAGATCACACGACAAGGCACAACGCACGCATAAGCGCATCGGAATCAGAATAAAATAAAACAAGCATATATTGATGTGTTGAAAATCCCAATGGATTCTTCTACAGTGGACAACAATGTATACATCAATTGATCTAAGCTCAAAAGGTCCCAACAAGTTCGAATTAATTGGTGTTTTCCTATCTCCTCTCCCAAATTAGCACAAAGTTTGATACAGCAAAAGGCACAAGAGCTGGATTTTTAAAAAAATACACCCACAGCCACATCTATTACAGTTTACAGATTATGCTGCCCCTAAAAACAAACCAATTAGGCATCTAGAGTTCACAGCAGCAGCATACACAATTTGAGCATAAACCTACATGATACTTCACAGCTGCATAATTCAGCATGAACCAGCACGATGACGCCCTGGAACCATGGGGCAACCCTAATCAAACCAAGGCGGCGCAGACACACAGCCACCCCAGCCTAATTTCACAGATCAAGCACCCACGCGACCTCCAAGCACACAAATTACCCATCGATCCCCAACTTGACAATTTCACTAATGAATGATAACAGACGGATCCGACCACGGATCTCACGGGCCGAATTCCAACCCGCCGCACCGATCCCCGTACCCCCGACCAACCACGCTGAATTCACACCCGGCTACAGCCCCAAGCCGATCCCTCGACGCTCCCGCCACCAATTCCGCACCCACGGGACCGGAATCTATCTCGCTCGCTCGCTCGCTCGGGCAGGCACGCACCTGGGAGCCTCTCGGCATAACCGCGCGCGCCGCCGCCGCCGCCGAAGGGTCCAGGGGACTTTCGCACCGCCGCCTCCAGCGCTGATGGGGGTGGGGAGCAACGGGTGGTGGGTCAACACCGCCGCGCGCGCGGTGTGGAGGAGGAGGACGGCGACGAGGAGGAGGTGGATTTGCAGAGGTGGTGGTTGCTTCGAGGATTTTTTCTGCCGACCCTTTCCTCGCCTTCCTAAATTTATCTGCCCCTGTCCGTGATGTGGAGCGTATTTTACGACTAGGTCCCTGTACGACTCCAGTTTCCCAGAACCGTGCTCCTCTTCGCCGCGGTTTCGCACCGACCACGCACGCACGGACAACGCTCCAACGCCCAATTTGTGCACGTTCTTGCGAGTTTTTTTTTATAATAATAATATATATATATGAAGAAAAATACTCGAGATTTTTGCATCGAGTCAAATTTTCCTCAAGTAGGTTTAATTTTCACGAGATATAGTTATCTATGTCTCTATACTAGTATATTTACTCTGAAATTACATATTTTTGAACCATACCATTATTCATGTCCTATATTATTCTTATATATCTAGTTAAATTATTCACTTAACTTAATATAAGATTGTGTTGTTCATCAAACATGAAAACATGAAAACTGGGAAGGAGTATTTTTATGGGTAATATCTTTTAATTTTTGCCATACTTTGTAGGAAAAGGACGATCCACTTTGCTTATTGTGATTTCACTAGGTAGGGTAATACTTCCATTGTATAGGAGAATAGTTATATTATTATTTTTTCTAAATCAGTGGCATGTTTCATTTTAAAAGGAAGATCACGGCAATATTGCACCATTTAAAAAGAATTGTATATGATTTCACTAATTTCAGTAAAAAAGAATTCACTAATTAAATTTATAAAATTATTGAGGCTCAAAGATATAGGTTCTATTTGGAAGCCATTTTCATTGGATGTTGCATCTGCATCTCATATATTATTGTGCTAGCAATTGGTAAACGGTTAGCTGCAACAAATGCACCCATATATAATAGACTGTACTTTATTTACAAACAAAGGAATTTAAACTTCTCTAAGATCTAAAAGTTTAAAAAAACTACTCTTATGTGAGCAGTAATCTTTTAAAATGAAACGGCTCTCATGGAAGAAGGCATGTCGCTTATGAATTGGCTTGTAGTCCAATGGTAAGACGGTCCAGTGGGGACGCTACCCACCGGGGTTCAAATCCTGGTGCTCGACCTTTTCCTAGGATTTTCCTAGGATTTTTGGTGGTGTTTAATGATTATGTATTAATCCAGACGCCAATGGTTCCTGTCGAGAATCTCAACATGCTTTCGAGTCCTTCTGAGGTGCTCATAGGGTTAGAGTTTGCGTGACGTGCCTTCATAGGGGGTGAGTGTGCGCGCGCGTGTTGTGGCGTGCTGCGTTGTACTTGTGTCATTCTTAAAAAAAAAAAAAAGAGAAGCACATTGTCATGGTGGTTTATGAGTTCTTCGGTCAATAACCTAACTCTAGAGGGCTGAATATGCAAATAATTGATACGGTGTAGTTTATTTATAATTTGTAGACTAGATAGATTAGATTAGATTAGAAACTGCTAATTACACCGCGTTTGGTGCTGGTCAGCCTCGGTTAGCTTTTTAATAATTTCATTACAGCGCTATATATAGTCGATGAATGCGAGGTGATGGGCTGTGCATTGCAACATTAATTATTAATGCTGGTGTGGATACGAATGATTTGTTTAGGTGCCATGATTACCTTGTTATTATATAGGCTTTACAGTCAGCAATGTGTCATCTTTTTGCATTCTTTTCTCATGTTATTTTTATTATTATCCTACCTGCAACGGGCATGTCTGAATTGACAGACGTTTTTTATGAGTTCACGTGCTTTTTTTTTTTTTTTTGGACAATTTCTATCTTGGGAGTTTGGAATCTGGTAGAAAATGGGTTGTAGGATGAAATAATAGTAAATTAAATAAATGTATATTTTTAATGACGGCATAAATTTGCACTTTGTGAACAAAAAAAAAAAAGTGATGTGCACTTTGGATTCCTCCAAATTATCAAGGCCGGCCCAATTTCTGTCCTTGAGGACCCCACAGATGGACCGTGTCTTTATGATTGAGCCTACGGACTGATGGCCCACAATTTACGGATGGCCACTGGTCCAGTAAAACCCGAAAGCCTGGTGTTTGCTCAAAGTTTTCTTATAAAAAGCTCAGAGCTTTCAAAAAATAAAAAGAAAGAAAAGAAAAACTCATTTGCTAAGAAAAAGTAGCTTTAAAGTCCTATAGTGAGTATACTATTATCAAAAATACGATGGGTAAGTGTTGGATCTAACTTCGTTCCAAAAAACTTTTATCATAAATTTTAAAGTTGCAGATGAAACTTCAAAGACGTAGGGAAAAAAGAAAGAACAGAGCGAAGTTGACTTCGCCAGAAAGATAACTTCGTATGGTGATAAAGAAGACTAAACGAAAGCTCTAGACTTTTACTACGTTTAAGGTTCAGGCGAAATTGGCTTAAGACAACTTCGTTGGGATAGAAGTCTTGAAGAATGATGGAATAGAGATTCAAGCGGAGATGGTGAAAACAACTTAGCTAGAATAGAAGTTTTGAGAAGTAATAGAAAGTCTCAAATGTAAAAAGGTTTACATTTCACATCAAAGAACCCATATAAAACCCATATAATACGTGTTGAATGGTTGCTTTCTAACCAAGCTTTACTCATAATACACTGCTGTATTAATCCAATACACAACAGTAAGAATGAGAGATGATGTTGGTGGGAGAGAGTGAAGGATGTTTGCTATTCGGATCAAAAATACAAGTGACAAACGGATCGACAAGGGAGAGAAATGAAGGACGTGTGTCATCCACACAAAAGCGTCGAAGGTGTGTAAGTGAGAAATGACGCGTTTTCGTGAATTGGTTAACTTAGATACCAAAATGCTATTACGGTGAATTACCATTGTCCGTTGTACTATCTTGGCCATGTACTATTATTGGCCATGGTCTAATCACCATCCCAACAACAGCCGTGCATGGGCCGGTGCATCCACATGTGTTGATTTGCCGTGTACTAGCTACGTTCACTAGCGAGTGGGAATATACATGAGCAGTACAACTCGTAACTTTTATGAACGAAAAAAACTTGTAATTGTTACCCCTTGATACTGATGAAATTTCTATATATACCAAAAAAAAAATGAAATACGGAGGGATTGAGAGATTAGTTAAGATAGAGATTTAAAATTTTTTTTTCGACGGTAGCAAAAATAAATTATGAAGGGGAGTTTAAGAGGGAATTCATATCCATATTTGGTGTGCTGATTTTTAAATAAAAAGACTACAATTCACACTTATTCATCTAAAATAATTGGTAGGAGTGTCACACCAAAAGCTCACTCCACAAAACATACCAAAACTCCATCCTTCAATTTTCTTAATACCTTCGTGCAATTATACCATATATATGCAACGCTATACACGGAGGGAGATGATCGAAGCGGGTTACTCATATCTGAACTGGTCAGGCCTGGTGCTTGCAAACGTTTTTTGTTTGCAAAACACCAATGAATCCAAGAAAAAATATTAAGAGCCGGTTTGGCAAAAGCTCTCCGAGTTGATTCTCGGCTCAATCGAGGAGGAGCTCCATCACACACATTTTTTTTTTCTGATTGAAGTGATTCTACATTGATTCTGTAGAGTGATGATTCTTTAAAACAAACAAGAAGGTTAAAAAATGAAAAAACTCCTCCCAATTTTGAGAAGTGGATCTATCCTGATTTAAAGAGTTTATGTTAGAGAATCATTTTCAGCCCGCATTATAGAATCAGATACAACCCCTAAGGTCAAGCCCAGCTTCTTTCATGTTTCAGCCCTCGACGTCGGTTCCACTGGGCCGCTGGGCCGGTCGAGTAAAACAGCCACGTTTAACGGCGCGTCTCCAACTGGACTGGTCCGACCAGTGGGTCCCACAAAAAACAAATCTGGACCAGTGGGGCCCTGGTGTCAGCGCCGCGCGGGAAGCAGTGGGCTCCCGCCATTTCCCTCCGATTCACACGACGCGGCGGTTTTCCCTCCCTCCCTCCCCATTTCGATCCACTCGAGTCTTTTACCGCCATTTTTCTTGGCGCCAAACTCGCCTACCCTTCCCGCCACGCGCCGCCTCTTCCTATAAACCCTCCCCCACGACGCCTCTCTCCTCCCCACACTCCGCCGCCGCCGCCGCCGCCAGCAGTTACAGATCTACCCGAGAGCGACAGATCCACATCAACCGAGAGAGAGAGAGAGAGGAAGGAAGGAGGAGATCACCAATCACCATGGTGGTGGCGCTCGGACCCGGCCGGTTCTACGGCAGCGGTCTGCCGAGGCCGCGCTTCTTCCCCGGCGACCGCGTCGACCCGCCGGCGTCCGTCACCGACCCGCTCCTCGAGTGGGCGAGCGAGGCGCACTGGTCCATGGGCGGGTTCAGCGTGAAGCGCCTCCGTCTGCAGGGACGCATCGAGGGCTCCATCGACAAGCTCCGCCGCACCGCGCGTCGTGACGCCAGACTGGCCAAGGCTAAGGCTAAGGCCACCAAGGCCAAGGTCCGATCCGCTGGCCACATGCCCGCGTCGCTCGCCGCGCTCGGATCCGATGACGATGACGACGAGGACTCCGAGGACGAGGAGGAGGTGGCGGCGCGGGAGCGGGCCATGAAGCGGGAGCTCGTTGATGACGACGAGGACTCCGACGGGTCTGACGAGTCTGAGAAGGAGGAGGAAAGGAGGACGAGCCACTCGCGGCCATCGTCACCGCCGCCAAGACCAGGCGCGCGAGGAAGCTTAGCGACGAGTTCGACCGCATCGCCGTGGAGCAGCAGCTGGAGAAGAAGGAAGGCTGGGTGCTGCGGCGCCGGCGGCGCGTCGCCGAAGAGGAAGGCTTCTGCACCCGCTGCTGGGGCGCCGGCGAGGGGCGTCACCAAAGAGGAAGGCTGCCGCACCGGCTGCGGCCCCGGCGGCGTCGCCGAAGAGGAAGGCTTCTGCGTCAGCTGCTGGGGCGCCGGCGCCGGCGGTGTCGCCAAAGAGGAAGGCTGCTGCATCGGCGGCTGGGGAAAGGGAGGACCTCGCCGAGGAACAAGCACTGAGCGGGGCCGCTGTATGTGCTGCTCTAGTTCTCTATATCTGTTTCTTGGCGATCGTGGGGTGTTGGTCTTGGAAATGTATGGTGTGTTTGTGTCGCAACTGCTGAATTGGAATTGTGATGAAATGGAATCGAAATCTGAAATAGAATCGAATTGATGTTATATCTGAAATGGAATCGAATGGATGGTCGTCTTTGTATTAATCCTTTGAATTTTATGAACATGTTGGGCCTGTCTTATTTCTCATGTTTGATCCATTAATAAGTAATAATATAACTGAAACTCTCATGCTTGAGAAATTGGAAATCTAGCATCTTTTATTTTGAATAAGCTTAGCATCTTTTAATTTGTCGAAGCTTTAAACGAAATTACATTTATGAGCATATGTTCAGATGCTCAAATATCTGAAGTGCTAGTTTGCTACAGTGGCACAACTATCTCTGAAATAGCCCTGAAATGAAAGTTGATCCTGCTCTTTGTTATATGTGGTGCTGTCTTTGTTTTGTATACTCTAATGATTATATCATTTGATCTGGCGAAGATATCATACAGGGACTCTGTCTCTGAATCAACCTTGAAATAGTGTAGTTCCTGTTTTGATACCCAAGAGGCCAAGAGGCTGCCACCTTTTTTTGGGTCTCCATTTTATGCTGCAATCAATTTAAGTCATAGGAAGTAAACTGTAATCTCGGATCCCTTTTGCTTCTTAGTATTGGTATATGTTAAACTTGTGATAATAACATCAAGGAAAGAATGGTACATTTAGGCTAGCACTTAATTCTTGCTGCCCTGCTGGATTGTGTATTGGTATCTAGGTCCATTTCAATTCTAATTCTATTAGTATAGAGAAAAAGGGTCAAAAAAAAATGATTGGGTGCTCATGTGTTGGGGTCGGAGACAATTCTTTCAATCTCTTCCAGCAGCCGCTCTTCTCTTCGCTTAAGTCCTCGTTTTGCTTCTGAAGCTCCTCGATCTGCTTGGTCTGCTCTGAATCTTTCCTGTAATCGTGTTTATAAACATTTAAATGGGTTTACAAAGGTGGCGTATGATTACTTGACAAGAATTTTTTTTTCCTTAGAAACTTGTGCCCTTGCAGCAGTGTACCCACCTGTTCATGAAAGACAGGTTAAGTTTTAGTGATCGGACCTCCTTCTCTAGGGTTTCACAGCGTTTAAGTACGGCCTGCATGTCAGTTGGTATTACTGGTGTAGAACTTCTTTCCTTTGCTTCTGCCATTCTGAACCATAATAAGAATGTAATGGAACATCACATACTGTATGATAATTATAACTCATTGTTCAAGGACCTTTTTTTTTTTTTTTTTGGGGGGGGAAGGACCATCACATACTTGCGTGAGCGTTCAACCCTGCGCGCTTCTTCGTAGGATCTCCATTATCAGCTGCAGAGTTAACTAATTAGATTGTTTGGTGATTAAGAAGAAACTGCACAATATTATATGATATTTTAAGCGACTATGCTCATTTGACACAAGTACATATGTACATGAAAATTTCATATTTCAAGTTCCCCAAATATTTTATGAACAAGTGTTTAGGGTGAGTGATTACTTTGAGAAATGAGCATGTGCCAATTATTTGGTGCCTAGAAATAAGTTATCTGTTGGATATACCTGCTTGTTCTGATGAAATGGATCCCATTCGTGTTAGGGCTGCTTTCTGCAAATGAGAAAAATGATCCATATTGATATAATTCAAAAGAACAAACTTTTGATGCTCCAGAAGTATGAGTTGAACTTACCTTTCTCTCATCTTTCAAAGTATCCTTTTGTACCCTCTCTCTGTATTCTGTACATTTTTGAACAAATATAAACACAATTTTATTCTCCCATGGCATGATAACAATGACATCGTTATAGGAGAAAAGATCAAGCATTCTCAAATCCATGTTGTGACTCATAGTAAAGTTTTGCTAAACTCAAGGATATCTGTATTGATAGAAGTAGTACCTTTGCCTTTTGATTTGCAGTCGGTTGTTCCATTTGCAGCATTTTTTTCTAGTGCTCTCACAAACAGACATCACTTGCCCTGTAGGAGGTAGCTCATCACACATTTCAAATCCAGCTGAATGAGTGGTCATAGCAGTAGAGGATCCACTGTGTGAAGGCTCTCGAGACGCTGCACCAAACCAAACCTGGTTTGCAGGAGCAACAAAGTTACCATTGTTTGGTTCCATGGGCCTCTCGACCTTGGGAAGCATCAGAGAATCTTGAACTTGGGCAGTCGTTACTATGGGAAAGAAATCTGTTCCTCCAAGAATGTTCTGCTGAAACTGCTGAGTGTCATAAAATCAAAAAGAATTGCCTACTGAGGTGTCTTTGTTAGCATGGCTACCAAGCTTCTTGCGCTCAAGCGTGTCCTTGAGCATGCTCACCACTGAGGTAACAGTATCTTGTGCTGCCATATGTGGATTATCCAGAGGGGATGTTGATGAATTTGAAGGAGATACAAACTTTGGTGTATGAACAGGTGTGTTGCTCACTGGTGTGCTGTTTGTTGTGTTTGTAAAATCTTGTTTTAATTGGTTAGTTGCTTCAATACTTCCTATAGTTATTGGTGCCAAATTAGTTTGCATTGCAGCATACCTCCTCCTGTAAATATGACCAAGAAAATTGAGGCAAGAACCATATATTTCATTTGGGAAGGTAATAGTGCACATGGAATCAGAAGGTCCTGCCTTAACTCTGATGAACGACTTCTAGTCATTGGTTGAGTGCTGTGGAACCAGGCCTAGAAATGGATAAAATAAGAAAAATACTGTTTTTTAACTCATATACAAATTTGTGAATATAGTAACAACTGGATTATGAAGATGACTAACTTTTTGCTAGAAGTATGTCACTGGCTTGCATTCCCTTCTCTGCTGCATTTCTGTTATGGCAAAAAAGCAAGATCAATAAAACTTATAATACATAGATCATAAAAGTAGAATGTGATTTTATTTTTAAGAAACTGTGGAAGGTGATGTTGGGGTATAAATACAGTACTTGAGTGATTGCTGGTTGTGGTTATTTGGATATTCGACTGAAGGAATTGCTAAATTCTGTGGAACCAAGTTGTCAGTGATAAAATTTTGCTGAGCAATGTCATGCTGTTGATTCGGAAGGCCTGCAGCTTCTGATGACAACCTGCATAGTTTCAGACAACACCTTGTGAGTTAGGAGTTACAGTTAACCAAATCATAGGAGTAGACTTTTCATGCTTTTCCAACCTTTAACTGGGTAATATGCGCACCTTTATATGCTTTCTTATAGTCTGAGGTTGTCTCTTTAGAAACAAATTGGTAACACGATCTATTTAGTATCTGAGGCATATGAGTTCAGTTAAATTACTGATATTTGTTTTGAGGTGCTCGCTTCAATTAACTGCATAATTTCTCTCATTGGTGTATATTTACAGACCTAGCAAATTTAGTTATCTCTGCATCATTTACCAGTATCTTACCTAGATGGCTGTCGAGGGCGATTGTTCACTGCACCAAATCCTGGGATCTGCAAATAAGCGGCCATACATTTAGGTGATATATTCCGAGAAGACATTAGCCTACATATTAAGTGTCACTTTAGTATTCATGTTCATATAGCTTACAAAACATCCGCTATGAACTTTCTGAAATGATAGAACAAGTGAGTGATCCCCAGCAAAAGGGACCATATGTTCTGAACCACAAACTATATCATCTTCATGAGAGAGAAAATAAACAACAAGAAAAATTAAGAATTCTTGCCTCTCCATTCATAAGCCAGTTGTTGAACAACTCCTCACTATCTTCTCTGAGACCTTGCGACATGTTCTTGAACCCCAGCATCTCCATGCTTGGCGCTGCCGCCACTCCCATGGAGTTCTCCATCACCGCCCTTGAGGAAGATCTCCTCGCTGGTGTTCCTGAACAAATCAGACAGGCCCCTCCCCTCCATCTCCATGAACCCCTCTGAGCTCAACCCCCCTCTCCTGGTGCAACAATTGACCAGATTGATAACAGGAGTCGCGAAAAAGCTGTCTTTAGTAGTATTGCAGTAGTAGGGTCACTAAGGGCAAATCACTTGAAATTCAATCAGCAGAAGCAACGTAACAAATGAGATAATATAAAATAGAATCCCACCTAAAACACCGATTAATCTTATAAAAATGGTGCTTGGCAGAAGAGTTCAAGCACAGAAGACATGTACTAGTTGAGTGTGGCACTAGCCTAGCTGGGACTAAACAAAGTGATGGCAGGTATCTTCCCGCCCACTGGAGGCAAAGATTCCGTTCTCGTCATTTTGTCTCATCAGTGGAAAAATCAGCCAATGAAGAATTTGGCCACTTTCGCGCCAATGAGCTAACACGCAAACGCGGTCTATATTACGTATACGTATACGTATGAACAGAAAAGCAGTACACTGCTTGAATTGCACATCTTATACTTCTGTACATGGTGTGGAAAGAATGCAACACAGAGATTGGACAAATCTTCTGGCTGCTGCTCTGGATTCTCCTGCTATGTTACCTCTATGTTTATTCAGAAACACCAGATGTTGAACTATTTGCATCTGTTTTGTTCTATATGCTTCAGAAGTCCTAGGTGTTGAAACTGACAGCATCTATGATATGGTTATTAAGATAACATAATGCAGCAATTGGAGGAAGTGGATGGCCAGTCTAAGTGCCCATAGGCTTACTCGGCATTACAGTGACATGTTTGAATCATATACAATACTGACGCAAGGCTCAAAAGCGCCGGTTTGGCGCCTGCTATGACATTTACTTGTCACCAGATCATTTCTTCTATTAACCGGTAATAACTGACGCAAGTAAACCGCCTCCATGAACTCGTCATGTTTAATTGTTGATATGTTTATAGTTTAGTTTTTGCAGCAGAAAAAGCTTTGGTTTGGAAGCTTCTGCTGATTCTGACAACAGCCCCTGTTTGAGTTTCTTCTGTAACTGAAACACAAAGCTGCAAGTCTCCAAATGGTTTTTTTTCATTGAAATAACAAACTTTTTTTGCCCCAACATGCAAAAAACTCAGCAAGCAGTCAAAGACAGATGTGCTGATTTAGGTAACTCAGCAAAACCTGTTGTTTTCTACCTTTCCTGAATCAACTCAACTGAAGGGGCCAGGGCTGGGGCCGGCCGGTCTATGGATGACTGAATTCATTCACATGAATTTGCATACGATTTTCACTGACACTGACCTTTGTCTTTCCTACTCAACTTCCATTTACAGAAACAAAAGACTCCATGAGAGGGTTTGACCAGGACAATCAACAACCAAGATCTGCCACCCACGACTGTCCAGATACATCCATCCATCCATCCCCTGACTACCACGGATTAGGTGGTCTGTCAGCATCAGCTACGATCACAGCGCAAGTATTCTACACCGAAGTGTACTCATCTTGCAGGGACGGACGGAGCAGCTAGCAGCATAGCTGTTGTCCATTGCGTCAAGCCTCACTCACCCCGGCGGCACAGGCAGGCCCAAGGACGGATTCTGCCGCCGGCACGCACGCGGCCGGAACGCGCCATCCGCCCCCTCCCCGGCGATGGTGACTGCAATGGATGGCGACCGCACCCGTCGTCTGACCTCAGATCAGATGGCCCGCCTGCATTTGTTAATCCCACTCATGGCGGGCAGGCGGGCGTCGCCGGAGCGCCAAAACTGCAACTTGCTTTCAGATCTTTGACACGGCTGACACTGAGGTGTCGATCCCACAACAAGAGCTGCATTATTTCAATAGTTCAGGGCTGATCGTCACCACTGCGCGTGCCTGCCTGCCTGCATTATTCCGGACAAATTTAAATGATATTCTGGTACGTTTCTAATTCATGATTGGGTCTTCGAATCATTTTATCATATGAATATTCGACGGAAGGATCTGGAGATGCTTCTTACAAATTTAGTTTATGCAGTCCAAAGTTTTTGCTGTCCTCACGCATGCTTCAAGAGTCGTTCAGGTTCAGTTCAGACGTTCAGTTTATGGATGGATGGAAGAAAACGTAGTTTAGCTACTACGCCTTCACCCCACGCTTGCACTTGGGCCTTGCAACCAGCTCACGGAGGCTTACGAGCATTCAAATGGGCCTGATAAAATATGGGCCGACAAACTGAAGTGAGCCCCAAAGCCTGGGTCCGTTTGAGCCCACGAGGCAATCACCTGCGCTTATCCCCTCCGTCCGCCACATCTCGTCTTGCCCCGTCCGTCCACAAGCAGAGCGCGTCCATGGCGTCCACCGCGCTGGTGGCAGTGGCAGTGGGGGCGGCCTCTCTGTCGGTCTCGTCGCCTCCTCCGGCGTCGCATCCTGCTCCCTGCGCGCCGGTGGCGACTCCCCAAGGCTTGGCCGCCGCCTCGTCCTCCTGCAGAGAGTAGGCGCCGACGAGGTGAGTGTTTCCCCCGTCCCTCACCTTGCCATTCATTAGCTGGTAGCTCGAATTGGGAGGTAGTCCTGTGCTTGGTTATCTGTGGGCTATTATAACCTGCGTAGTGTACTACTATAGTTGGTGATTGGTCCGGTTGGTACACTGGGAAGTATCATGTGTTCTTGTGTGCAACATTTACTTGTTTTTTATTGTTATTTTCTGGTGGTATAATAGGTCATGTTTTGACCTCGTCGTGGGTTCGTCTCCAATAACAGGCAATAGATTTATGTAGATATATATTTTTCCCTTATCCTAGAAGCCTACTACTATCTTTCACTGCAAGAACAAGTGTCTGAAGCAAAACTTTTCTTCATGTCGAAAAAAAAATAGCATCATTTTTGGGTCAGGGACGCCTCTCTGACCTGATTACATGGTTGGTTTAATTCGATAGAGTGAATGCTTTTGGTCAGGGAGAGAGGAGGAGGGCACGTAATTGCCCAATATTTCGTTGTGCCAATGAGGTGGATGTGTTGACCGAGGATGACAGTGTGGATGGTGATGCTACTGACGATGAAGCAGACCTTGAGGCTGCAGCTGATGATGACACTGATGCTGATGTTGATACCGAAGATGAACTGGAGTCTTCACTGCCTGAGGATGTTGAGTGGATAAAGCAGCAACCACTTCCTTATCCTTTGGTACGTTCTCAGTGTCGATCTGCTAAGGTTAGTAGTGAATGGAATGACAGATACCCAGGATGGTAATGTAGGATGCTCTGGAACCGTACATAAGCAAGGAGACGGTGGAGCAGCACTGGGGAGTTCATCAGCAGATTCACGTGGACCGGCTCAATGGCATGATAGGTGGTAGCGAGTGGGAAGGCATGTCGCTGGGGCAGATGATGCTCGCCTCCTTCAATGAGGGCAGGGAGCAGCCCCATCCCCCCTTCTTCCATGCTGCACAGGTACAATCTTTGCTTACCTGCGTATGCTTCAAGTGGCTAATTCTTGGCCATGCTTGTAGGTATGGAACCATGATTTCTATTGGCGATCCATGAAACCTGGCGGTGGGGGAAAGCCACCGGAACGGCTTCTCAAGTTTATTAATAGAGACTTTGGCTCCTATGATGGTATGATCCAACAATTCATGGATGCTGCACTAACTCAGTTTGGTTCTGGATGGGTTTGGCTTTCATGTAAGTGATGCTGATGACCATGCCTCTGACCTTCACTGTTCTAATATGTAACTTGCACATGTTGGTCAGATGAACATAAATCTTTTCTTTAACTGCTTGTAGACAAAGGAAGCGGTTTGCCTTATGTGAAATCAAGAAGCCCAATCCCATCGGACAATTATGGTAGGCTGGTCATCTCAAAGACTCCAAATGCCATCAACCCTCTCGTCTGGGGCCACTCTGTGAGTGTCAACTCCACAACATTTCCCCCTTATTATATCATCATGAGTTCATTTATCCACAAGAGTCTCATGAATCTATTTCTTTGGCAGCCACTCCTTGCGATTGATGTTTGGGAGGTACAGTTTTCGCAAATGTATTTTTTCTTTCCTTTTGTTTTGCCTAAAAATACATCTTTTACTAACAAAATTCTCTTCACCTCTGGGAACAGCATGCGTACTACCTGGATTACGAGGTTAGATGGAAAATGTTTGCTTGAAGTTTGCCAGCAGTTAAATAGAACATTTTCTGACATATTTAGCTTCCATTTCATTCTTACAGGATCGAAGGGGTGATTATGTTTCTGCGATTCTAGAGAATCTTGTGTCGTGGGAAATAGTCGAGTCGAGGCTCACAAAAGCGGTTGTACGGGCAGTAGAAAGAGACGAGCATCTCCGCAGAAGAATTCTAAGGAAGCAGCATTTAGCTCAGGCGAATGGGCAGAGTAGAGCTAGGCCTCGCACTCGGCAAGGCAGACCAACAGGGAGGCAAGGAGACCAAGAAGTCGCCAGGAGCAGTCCTGTGGAGGCATGACAACGCAGCTGGTGACATGAGGTGCATCAGGCCCTTATGTAGCTGATGAATGGTGCCCCCAAAGATGGGGATGGACATGGACCTGCACTGCAACACAAGCACCAGGGAAAAAGGCGACCAACCTTTCCTAATGACAGTCTTCAGAGCTTGCATGGGCATATTAGTCTGTTGAGGCTGCATCGCATACGCCCTCAGCACTGTGAAGGGGGGTTGGGGTAAGTTTTGGTAATTAGGATTAGGGTAGAGGTAAAATGTAGAATTGACAGAAACTTGCCAGACTACCAGAAATCTTTTTCTTTTGCTTGGATGTGAGAATGGAAGTCATGCTTTCTGTGTTTTTGTAGTTTGTGTATATTCTCGGACATGCTCGGAATATCCGGAGTTCCGGACCAAGCTAAGGAACGTACATACATAACACAAAAAGAACCCTTGAACTAATTCTCTTTTTGCGGCATCGTTGGGGACGATCTCTCCAATTCAAGCCTGGGACCCACTCGCACCTAGTTTCTGACGGCGGAATTTCTCCTTCACGTGAATATTCGTTTTCGACTAATACAAATAATTTTATTCTTAAAAATATGTCGGATGAATGTGATCAGATCAGAAACTTAGTTCTATTATTTATTTTGAAATTAAAAATATTGTGTTTATTTGCATATAAAATTGCATTTATTTTTTTAAAGTATAATATTGTATTTATTATACTGGATGTTAATGTTGATTTCTGTCAATTTTGAGATATGTGCTGATTTGAATTTTTGAAGATACTATGCTTAATTGTTTATTAAAATACGACCATATAAACGTCTGTATTATTAATTATTTTAAGAATCCAAGAGGAATACGTAGAGGAGTAGTCGCTACACACGACACGAACGAACACGAGTCCTGGTACCAATTTGTAAATAAGTCCAAGCGGGAGGCTCTTTTTCATCAGAAAAAAAAAAAAAGCCAACCGGTTTCCGTTCTCTTCCTCCTTCCCTTCGTCATCGCCAGTAGATATAAACAAGAGGCGCCTCGAGCTTGGACACCCCCGCCCCGTCCCCTAGAATCGACCGCCAAGAACGATCCGAGAGCAGCGCCTCCATCTCGTCGCCATGGTTCTGCAGGTATGGATCCTCGATCGCCGCTCTGTATTGTATTTGCAATCTTCGATTCGAACAAGAAAGAGATCGTTGTGTTTGGGCTGTGTCAAGGAACCTGCAGCGAGCGTTCAGAGGTCGATTTAGGACCGCCGGCGGCTTCGCTGGTGAAGTAGTTATATGTATGCTTGTGCTGTCAGCTGCTGCTGTGTGGTTGTCATCTTGATCTTGCCGGCCGGTTCAGTTGTTGCTTGGTGGCCCTGGCAACAAGTTCAGAGTCTGGATTAGGTGGACGGACCCCTAGCGTCGTCTCTGACGGATTCTGTGGTTCAGGTTTCAGACCCAACGAGATACTACTGTTTTCCCAGACTAGTTATTATACGTACTAACCTATTTTATTTTTACCTATTGTACAAATAAAGTTTGTTCTGAATTGTGACTATCCTCTCTGCTATTATGGCGTGCAAGTTAGCAACACTCTGTACCTCTGAAATTGTTGCGAATTATTATTTTTTCTTCCTGATTGTGCCGAAGTACGAAGTGGATGGGTTTGTTTGGTTAACCTTCTGTTTGATTTTGGTAGGAGGAGTTTGAGCAGCACGCCGAGAAGGCCAAGACTTTGCCTGACACGACCACCAACGAGAACAAGCTCATCCTCTATGGGCTCTACAAGCAGGCCACTGTCGGCGATGTCAACACCGGTACGTTTCGTGCGTTTTTATCCATCTTGTCCATCCAATCAAGCTTACTTATTTCATCTGCTCGATCGCAACATTGGTCCTGCCTAAGCTGGCAATAGGTAGGTGTTCATGGTTTTCCGTGTTGAATCAAGACAGAAGAATACTGAATTACCGATTCCAATAACATGCACAAGGCCTGTTTGCCTTGGTTGTCATGTGCTTGATTTTGTGGAAATTGCAGGAAAACGTTTTGATTTTTTAATACAGGAGTAACTAGCTTTCCGAGTAACCCTTTTGATTAATTGTTAATGTGCAATGCTTGGATTCCTTATTATTAGATACAAAGCGAGATTCTATAAATTTACAATTCCCAAATGTATGGGGACTTAGTTTGAAAGCTGTTGTGCATCTCTCTTTCCCTACAAGTTTCCTCAAATACCTTGTTCTTCAGATTACCTTTTTCGAAAAGATCAGGTGGTCAGATTCGGTAGACTTTTTTTTTTTTCCGAGGGAAAAAGGGTACCTTTTTTTTTATGAACATCAAAGCACACATCTGTATTACAAACCTTTCTAGCTGAATTTGCTTTTTGGCTAGTGACAGTTCCATACTGAACATTCCTGTTTTGTCTCTTAGGGCGTCCTGGCTTTTTCAACATGAAAGACAGAGCCAAATGGGATGCTTGGAAGGCTGTTGAAGGTTTGTTCAGACCCGTTCCAAATGTGCAATCTATAACTGACCATACTCCATATTCACCATTATGCATCCTTGCAAATGTTTCTGAACAGGGAAATCCAAGGATGAAGCAATGACTGACTACATCACCAAAGTGAAGCAGCAGTTGCTGGAGGAGGCCGCAGCATCCACTTCCTAGACATGAAAAACACCATGATCCGTAGTTGCGAATAGTATATGTCATCAATAAATCTTGTCACTGTTATGTTTCAGACGACTTCTGTGCCATACATGTAACTGTCCGTCTCCATGGATACTCTTAATCGTTTAAGGCTGTAAACTCTTGTGAAAAACATATTTGGTTATCTCTGTCAAAATTACCATTAATTGCTGAAAAGTTGTTGATCCATGTTCCTGAATCCTGGCCATGATTTGTGCAGCTTGTTCTATATCTTCCAAGAAGGCCACTTTTAGTGTGGGTCTTTTGTCTTAGTGTTCTATTTTGTTCCAGTACTTTGAGACTTTGTCTTCTTAGCTGCATTTGTTATAGCTTGGTGACGAGTTGCCCCCAACCAAGTTCCCTGAGTGACGGCACTGAATTATGGGTAGCGCAAAATCACAGTGGTTGAAAACAGGAGGAGTCACAGCAGAACTCTGAACATTTCGTTCCTGTTTAATGAAATCGGTTTTACCGTTGAAAAAAAAAAAAATCTTCCACAGGCAGTATTTTAGTGTGGGGAGATATCTGCAGTGTTCTATTTCAGATGCCGGGGTTGCTTGTTATCTACCATTTGTTGCTTTGTGAAAGTTCAGTGTATAGCTCAACAGGAAAAATTTACTCAATCATGGTTTTTTCGAGCCATTTGCAGGCTTGCAGCAGTTTGGAACATTCTTCCTGTCTAATAAATGGAGAAATATGTGCTTAATCTTTACCACAACAGTTACGCCATTTTTGTTTGACAGGAGTTCTTACCTGAAAGTATTTGCATGGACCGGTCGAGTTCGACAGGAGACGACGAGGAAGGCCATACCGGTCGATCGCCGAAGACGAGGAAGGCCATAGCAGAGTCGTCCACCACGGTGATATATGCATTGATGGGTCTGGTGGTGGGCATTGATGGGCTAATGAATTTTGCAGCCGTATGGCCGTGGCCCGCTAGTTGGGAGGACTATAATTTACAAGGGACGTTTAGCTCTGAAACACAGTTCAAATTGGCCACGTGCCCGGCATTTTTGTTTTGGATAGCAATGTTCTTCTGGTCCAGTTTGGCAGTTCCAGCATCTATCATGTATTATACTTCAGTTAACTTCAAGCGTGGAACAACATTCATTGCATGCAATTCCTGAAATAGAAAAAATCAAAACAAGTGAACATAATGAAATCAAACGCATGGTTTATGAACAATCAAGCATGGCATAACTAATAATGTTATAAAGGAACACTACATCTACTAGCAGAATTAGTTAAGGTAATGCTGAAAAAAATACCTCATAGTATGACTTTACTCCCCCTACCAAGAAATGAGATTTATCATTTAGGAATGGGACCGATACCAGGAAAGTTCATTTGGGCTAAGTAGATTGTGCAATTTTCTGCCAGGCAGATTTATAAAGAGAAATAGGTGGGGTGATAAAGTGCTCCAGAATATCCATTAACGAAATTACAATAGATCTAACATGTATTTGTCTAAAAAATCTGCCAAAAAAGAAAAACTATGCTGTGCAATCAGGCCAGTTCCAAATATACCACTTTAGACTAGTGCACAAGGCTTAAAAATGGTAGATCAAATGGCATTGCTACACTTCATTTGTGAGTAGTAGCATAATATCAAGGTGGCAACGAAGCAAAGGCTCAAAGAAATTTCTAGGATGGTTTCATTTAGAGAAAAGGCTAAAACAACCTACATTTTGGGAACTAAACAGAGTATTCTGTATAAGAGAAATTAATCTTAACAAAAATTCAAACACAAATGATGCGCATAATACTAGATGGGTACTGTACCTGAAAAAAAAACGCTCCTAAATTTTGTGGCAATTCAAGTCTTAGAAAAACAATTAAATTACAGGGACAGAATAAACCAGGTTCTATGATTAAAGCAACAATACATTTCACTCTTATGCAGTACCTGAACAAAAGCTTGCAAGCATATGGCAGCCTCATCTTGGCCATATTTTCCCCATTTTTGCACATTGAACAGTATGAAGTCTTCAGTTTATGATTGTAGTAGCCTAACAAGCCACATTTTCTGCAAACCTGAAAAATATTCACACCCACAGACGAGGTGAGGCCACAACAATACTCATTGAGGGGAAAGGAGAGCGCTTCATTAGACTGGTTGAAATAACTAATGTCATAATATCATAAATCAGCAACTGGACATTGGGCTAAGTTAGCTCCATTATTCCAGTACTAGAATATAAATTAGATAACACCTGCTGCAACAGTTGGTCTCTAACACCCACCCATAGATTTTACTAGGTGCTGAACAAAACCACAATGTGCCTGAAACAAAATCAACTAGTGGGATGTCCTAGGGAGTAGGGATCAAACTACATTATTTGTCCTGAAAAGGTTACTTTCAAGGCAGGAGGCCCAATGGTCAAGAGGCAAATTTATTCTTTGAAAACATATGTATGATAGAGTGATATTCCCTAGTCATAAATTTTCTCCTGGCTTCTCACCTCAAAGTGAGGATCAATTCATCATTCGTTTTAAATGGGTTAACTACATGTGATATTTCTCTTTAAGTGAACCACTTCAAAGGTTGAAGGATTCAGAACCTTGCTTTTACAAGTTTATTATGCACAAAGTCACAATCAGGAAATGCTCAGGGATCCAGTACATTTCACTCTATAGTACTATTAGCATTTAGGCCACCCTGCATCATTCCAACCTCTAAAAACCTAAGTCACAAACTACTACTGATATCACCTGGACTTGATAAGGATCACTTGATAACAGTAGACGTTCAAATATTAGCATGCTAGCACCATATGCAATTAAACAATCACGTTCCATTTCACCAAGACGCAAGCCTGTAAAACAATATTATATAATGAGAATAATATAATCAACAAGTACTAGTACTAGTAAATATAATCGTATGACTACAGCACATGAAGATATTGCCAACCTCCATCATGGCTTCGCCCCTCAGTTGGTTGCCTGGTCAGTTTCACCCGCGGGTCCACTAGCTCGAGCATGCATCTTATCAAGAACCTAGAAAATCCATGTTTTAAGAAAATTAGAATGGCACCAAAAATAAATAAATAAATTCATTTTTAGACATCCAAATCTTGCCGAAGTCTGAGACTAGTTTTGCAAAGACTGCCATGCTGCTTGGCTGGGTGTTGTTGGGTGGATTTGTGTTCCATGAACGTAGTAAACACATCGATGTGTGCTGCTACCACTTCATTAGGGAGTGGATGATAGAAAGATTAGTGTTGATTTCATCAACACCAAGGACCAGCTCGTTGACACTCAAACGAAGGCACTCGAAAGCAAGTCAGAGTTTCAGCTTCGTGTTAGGATTTTGGAAAAAAAAAACATAACTCCAAATCAACACACATGTACGAAGAGATTGTTAGAACTTAGAAATAAACCTGTGCGTGCATGCTAGTGTCTAGGTTCAGTCTTTTCTTTAGCTAAATTTCAGCATAGAGTGGAGTAATAGGCTGATCAAGTAGGTAATATTATGCATTAATTATGAGGTTATCACAGGGACAATTCTAGCTCTCAGTACTTTATAAAGCTAGGAGAAAAATAAGAAAAGACTAAGACATTCCAGCCACTGAATCCAGTGTAAGCGTGTGTGTTCCTGTGATCCGTTAGGACTATTTGCCTTCCAATGCTAAAAGGCAAACAGGTCACTTACAGTTTAGCCATTACTAAAGGCTAAATGGCCACTTAAACGGGCAAAATACTCATTTAAACGGGACAAGGGACGATTAAACAGGATAAATGGACAATCAAACAGAAACGCATGCTACAATGTAGCATTTAAACAGTGTGTAAACAGGATAAACAACCATTTAGGTAAGAACAGTGGCCACACATGTTAATGAATTTTATCTACCCCTCACCTTATCCTTTCTTTTTACCTGCTTGCCTCTCGCTCAATTTTTTGGTAAGCTGTGCAATTTGATTAACACTATCCATTATGTAGCTTCCTAATTTTAGCAAATTAGTTGGTGGACCAGAACATTAATGTTGGCGTTGTCGAATCTGTCCTTGATCACAATGCTTTCTGGATCGTGGATTAGATCTTATCCTAGAGTTTTGTAAGATCTTGCTATATGTGGATTCAGATTCCTAAACATGTCAGCTCCTATCACACTGAAGTTGCTCATTATACACTTTATTCTCATTTTCAACACTATTTCTTAATGAAAACGTGCTTCGCATGTTCTAAAAAACACTTAGGAGGTTTGACTGGTAAATTTTTTCTGCATCGATGAATATAGTCAATTCAAGTGAAAACCACTATTCTTCCATAATTTGTCCTTCTACCAAATGTTGGTGAGAAAAGCTTGTTCATGATACAATAGAAAACAAAGCCAAACCAAGTTAAAAGGAACAAAAGAATGGAACCATCATTACCATGTGTTTCAGTTTCTGGTAGTAGATTGGCCCCATGAAGATGTATGCATCAAGAGGTTGACCAAGAATGCCTGCGAGAGGAGAAACATAAAGACTAGAAAATTATGGTAGGAATATTCGAGAACACATATCAAGAACCAATAATATCAAATTTGTGCTTTCAGAATTTACAAAGATATGTAAAACCAGAAATTTACATAACTAGTTTAAGCCATTATAACTACTCCTTCCATCCAAAAAAATATATGGCGTTTCTGACTTTTTTTAGATATCATGATTGACCTTTTGTCTTTTTTTTTTTTTTTTGTGTGCAAGTAGTAAACTAAATAATCATTATTAAAGCATACCTAATGATAAAATATGTCAACAAAATAAATAATATCTATACAAAAATTTTGAATTAGATGACAAGATGTATACACCAAAGTAAAAAATATCATGTATTTTGGTATGAAGGAAGTACACAAGATTGTCCCCTTTTCCCAATGTAGCTTTTATATATTATGTGTTTCCATAAGCACCAAGTTCAATTGTAATTCATAATATTTTAACATTAGCTTATTGCAAATTGGTGCATCAATAACTCATTCAATCCACAAGCCCGCATGAGGATTATTGAGTTGAATAGTTTCTATGATAGCTAAAGCTCAAGTATGCCGTACTCCTAAGGAAGAAGAAAATCCCCAATGCCAATATTTACCAAATACAAACGAAAGTGCTACAGGAGTACTACAGGAGTTCAAATTCTAACTTTCTAACTTCCCACCACCAACTAAACAAGGCCATGGCATCGATCCTGCAAAGCGAGCAGCTGAATGTTGGCATGTTGCTGCAGCAGGCCTGCAGCGAATCTACAACACTTTGCGGTGTTTTACCCCCACGACACTCAGTCAGTAAAACTTTTATAACCGTATGTGCATTCATTCCAGTCGTATGCATGCACATACATGTCGTACCAGTTTTTATCTTTACTCAAATTTATATAATCAAGATCTAATTTATAGATAAACATATTAACATGTACAATGTTCAGTACTAAGTATATATACTATAAAAATTGTGATCAATCCTGAGTGAAAGGTTTTTCGATAATAATGAGATGTGTGACTCGATTCTTCGGAACGAAGCGGCCACTAGCGCGCAATTCCTCGCCAAAATCAAACAGATCACCGACTGTGGATAGAGGTGGGGGCGTGCCACCTAGGTGAATTAGCACGCGTGTAATCGCCATGTGTAAAACGACAAGGGAGGCAGTGCCTATTGTAAATTTTATCATCCCAAAACGCGCCCGTGCACGATGTAAAAACTCTTCTTCTTAAATACAAAGATGCGCAAATCTTTTTACATATTCGAGGAAAAAAAAAAAGCTCAAGTATAAAGTAATTTGATATTAAGTGTGACCTGAGTACAAGAAATCTTTTTTCCACTATAGCTGAAGCCGTGCTTGATTAGAGTAGAGCTGGTATGCAAGAAAAGGGTGTTAAAATTCATAAAAATAAACAAACCTACAGTGCTAAGATGACCAAACACCAAAGTATACCTTATGTCTGCAACCTTGTGAGCATTACCACTTGGCTCACCAAATGCACTGCCATAGTGAAATCGACCACAAGAAACACCAGCCTTTCCACCAAGAAGTTCGATCATTTTACCTATTGTCATACCTAACTAGCGAGCAAAATAAGAGTAAGACAGCCTTCAAATAAGAGCAAACACAAAAAATATAATCATCCCAGCAAAACCAGTTTAGCTACATAATCAAGCCTTGTAGACCATAATTAATGGATCCTTTAGGTCAAATATACAGCTTGAGGATCCCACTCTATAGTGGAATATTTTTTTTTTTGAAACAATTATAGCGGCATATTGTGGACAGCCTTATTTATCATACTGTTACCAGACCTGATATTGTTTTTGCAGTCCATATGTTGAGTCCATTTGTTAGTGCCCTACTTCATTCCAATTTGGGCATTGTTTCATGTGCTACGACCATATCAGTGCTTGTTCTATTCTCATGTCAGTCTGCTTCGCCTTCATGCTTACTCAAAAGATCATCATTTTGTTACAAATTATTGCACTTTTTCTGGGTTCTTGACCTATTGTATGGAAGTCTAACAAGCACGAACTTCAGGCACTACACTTCATTGATTGTATTGCTTCGTTAGTTGTTAAACTGATTTTGGCATTTCCTACCTCTTAATGTGATAATTCTAGAGTTATATGGATTGCAAATGATCCCATGAAGCATGAACTTATAAAAACATTAGTGCCTGCCACTTTTACCCAGTCTCATTTTCATCAGAAAGCAATGGCCCTCTAGTATGTGCCCTCAAAATTGCAAGTGGCAATCTTATTCAATTATAAGGACAAACTTGAGAGCAATATTGGCTTCACTTGCTCAAACTCAGTGCTTCAGATGCTCCACTTCCACCTTGAGTTTGAAGGGAGTGTTAAGTCTATCAAGGTCCATTACTATAGGCTCATATGGCTCATGAGCTTCTCTATATAATGTCATCTCCACTACAGGAGACAGAGACACCATCTTCTAACACCCCGGTAGTTAGTGACAGTAAAGAATGAACTAAAGAAGCCAAATTCTATATTATTAATTTGAAGCTAAGCTAAATACCTTAGATGGTATACGGTTACAAAATGGAACTACAATATTTTCCTCGACAAAACGAGATAAGTGAGGAAAATAACAAAAAAAGAAAACAAATAACAAGCAAAGTAAAACCTTGGGAAGCCATGTGGATTCATGATTAAATCAGGACAGATTCCTCTCTCAGAGAAGGGAAGTCTTCTTGCTGAATAATTGTACCACAAACACCTTTCTGCCCATGTCTGCTACTGAATTTGTCACCAACCTGAAATACAAATATGACAGAAAAAAACTTTATATCCATCCGTGCAAAAAAAAATAAAAATAAAAAGAATCAAGTGCATGGAGCATACAAACCATACCTCTGGCCTTCTAGTGTGACGAATAATACACTTAATGGACAACTTATCATTTTTATCTGAGTACAGCATTACACGATCTACGACAGTAGTCTCACCATCAACACCTTTGTAAATGGCAGGGGCGTCCTTGTAGCACCTAGATGGTAAAATTACAGGAATGGGAAACATATATAGCATTCATCAAGACCAAAACTTAACAACCCTAAAATTGAAGAGTGGACACATAAACAGGAAAAGTACAAGGGAAAGGAATCCTTACCTGTCTGTCAATGGCCTACCAATATCTATTGAAGTGTTCACGGAGTCTGCTTGTTCACATAGATATCATGATTGTGAATAATTTGACCAGGTGCAACAATTCCATCTTCATCCAATACCTTTCAATAAGTAATCATATTGTTAGTGTCAACTGGAACATTCTAAAGTGAGAAAAAAGAAACAGTTCTAAAAAAGTCGCAGAAATGGGCAATGATGACTCCATATAAGTACTCGCATATTATGCTTCATCAAAACACCATCCTTATTTCTTTGGGGCTTAACAATCCTATCTGATGCGCCATCTCCATACTTCTCCGTTAAAACTGAGTACCTGTAAGTGAAAATACAGATGTATAAGAAACCAATAATATAGGAGACCAACAAACTAGAGACATGATTGAAGGCACTTCAATTAATCAATCAAAACAAACTAAATGGTACTGATAGGAAGTACAATATTACTTTTTCAATGCTATGCAACGGCCAAAACCTCGATCAAGGGATGACTTGTTCATCACAATTGCATCTTCAATATCATAACCACTATATCCCATGACAGCAACAGTGGCATTCTGCCCAGCGCCAAGTTTATCATACCCCACCTGAAAACAAATTGCAGTAAAATATCCACCATACTGAATCAAAAGAACGAGTGTGGCTCAGACTTTAGAGACAAACCAACTCAATAGTTTTCGTCGTTAGCAGTGGACGTTGTGCATACACTAGTAAGTAAAGTAGTGAATCGGCTCTGAACAACTGCAGTTGCATTACAAAAAAGAAAATAAACATTATTTTGCCAGAAAAGGTAAAGAACCTGAGAAACAAGATAGAACAAGATATCACGGCATCAGAAGATCAAACAAGTCATTTATGTTTATGAATAATCTGAATACATGCAATAGTTACAACCAAAACAACCCATGTAGCATTTATTCAAGAGATTTTTTTAAAAAAAAATTGCAGCAATTAACTGGTATAAAAATTATGTGGCCATGTAGCATTTATTCGAGAGATTTTTAAAAAAAAAATTGCAGCAATTAACTGGTATAAAAATTATTGGTTTCCTTGCCTGATTATATGCAATATTTCCCATCGCTTGCTTACCCATTGCACACTGAAATAAGAGAAATGTCAATATTAAATAAACCAAGAAACAATGAGATATATAATGATAATCTACATCCTTGCCTGATAAGTATTACGTGGAGATTGGTTATGGTGTGGATATGGAATAAGTCCAGATACAACCCCTAAGATACTCAATGGCTCTATTTCAATGTGTGTGATGCTGCTTCTTTCAACATCATCTTGATCCATGTGCTCATACAATGCAATCTGTTTCAATCATATTAGTACACACCACCACAATTTGGATAACAAACCATAAAGAAGGCAAACGAATCATGATGTACCAGTGCATTGTTCTCTTCATTGACGCCAAGATATTCAATCAACCCAGCACCAACAATCTCATCAAAATCAAAGCTCCATCCTGAGGGCAAACCCTCAGAAAATAATGAGAAAGAGAAAATAATGAAGGATAATAACAAGTCAATAAATTATGGAACTCAAAATGCTGACCCTCAGAGCTGTCATATCATTCTCCTTGATCTTTGATACCCCATTATCAACAATTATAAGTGGGCTTACAAACACGCCACCATCAGAGGCAATGTGAACGCAGAATGCTATAAAATCAGGTCCAAGGTTAGTATCTGACAACATATTTGTTGATAAAAACATACAAAACATTGGATTACAGATAACAAGTAAAAAAAAGATTAGATGTTTAACATGGAAAAACACATTCAAGAAGTGTCCCCATAGACCTCCTTCCTTGGGACAAATATTGGTTCAGGTTAAGTTGTTATGACCTCAGCAGTGATCTATCTAGCTATTGCCCATTCAACCTAGACCTCCCTCCTTGGGCCATCAAAGTCAAGGCTATATAGACAAAAGCTGCCGAAGTTTTCTTTTGAGGGGAAGAAAAGAGAAATGCTGGACATTTTTTGATTGCTTAACCTAAAGCTTGCCGCCTCAAAGAGCTTGGAGGACTTGGTATTTTATTATCTTAAATCCTTTGGTTAGGCATTACGGATGTAATGGCTTTCAGGAGTCAACAGATTCAAAGTTCAGTTACAAGTTACTTTTCATGTATTGATTTTCAGTTTGGTTAATTGAACATGAAGTGATAGGTTTGTCTTGAAAATCTTGAAAAGTAATTTCATATAGTATATTTTTGCAATTTTTAAAATTTTTCTACAACAAAAGTTTGTGGTCAGAGTTGCGTTTTGGGGACAAAGGGAGAACAACTGAAAATTAATTTCCAAGTCCCTTTTTAGAATAACATCAGCTTAGGTACACAGCTTCTTTTGCATGATGACCAGATTCGTTATAACCTAATAGTTACAAAGAGAAAGGCCATACCTGTTTCTCATTAATAAAAATGCTTACAAACATTCCAACTACATTAGATCGACGTAACTTCCTCAAATCAGTAGCAAACGCCTGAAAGCATGAGACAAAACTTAATAATGCAAGAAAAGTCAAATAAATAAACACATATATACGATCTGTAATGAATAAGACCTGAGGATCTTTTGTGTTTCCCCAGTATTAATCCATTGAACATGACCAAAAACGAACCCGGCGCATGAATTTCTTCAGACGAGAGAAACAACAAATCCTCCACGCCTAGACTATGACACTACAGTAAAGAATGAACACAAATAAGAATAATAATAGATATAATATTATAGATAAACTGACGTATTGATTGTAGAAGTAGAGAAGAAACCAAAGAAAAAGAGAGGAAGGAAAATTGATGAAGCATAACAAGTTATAGGTACTAAAGCAAACAGACAAGTACCTTATCTAACTAAGGATCAATTTGTGGTTACTTTGCTGTTCTGTAAGGTCTTGGCTAGTTACAGGAACTTTGTATCCAAGTACAATTTTTCTGTTGTGGCGTCCAAAAAGGTTGCTTTTGTGTAGTTAACTAGTTATTACTATATTCAATACCAATGTACTTGTATGCATTTTAAGCACTTATAAAAGAAAATCAAGGGCACATCCAAAAAGATTAAGAAAGCTTGTAGCTGAAAACATTTAGATAAGTACAGTGCAGTTCAAAATCAAGTGCAACTCCTAGAAGAACCTGAAGATGATAATATTAGTTGATATACTTTTGCACTCAAGCTATTGCAGGATCTAATGTTGTATGCAACAGATTGGAGATGGTAAACAACAAAAGCGCCTCGATAACAATTTGGGTATTAAAGATTTCAATGCTGGAGTTGTTACAAAGTATGAAACTTCTGTAGAAAGTTAGCTATGTAATCATGGTCTTAAGGGCCTATCGGTGCACTCATATAGACACAAAAACATCAACACCAAAAAGTACAATTAAATGAACCAAAATATAACAAACCAGATCCATCAGTGGGCCCTCCTCTTGGTCTGTTGTGACATGAGACAGCAAAGCTAAATTTTTGTCAATCCACAAGCTTCTCCTTCAGGAGTATCACATGGGCAAAGCATACCCCACTGTTACAGATAAAATTACTACATTATTACACAGTATAGGAAGAATAGATGTGTTTTAACATTATGATGCATCAAAAGCAACATTGTAAGATTTCTCGTCACCTGACTAGGCTGCAAAGCACGTGGACCACTTGTTTTACGAGTCTTCTCAAATTGTGGTGTTATCCGCGTCATGTAGCCTAAAGATGCCATGTAGGATAGCCTCGAAAGAACCTTCATCAGAAGAAAAGAGGTCACATTAAAAACTTTTTTTTTTTTTTTGTGGGGACCAAAATTCGAAGGTACGGAGAACTTGGTACCTGAGATACACCTTTCCGATGCATCCTAAAACGTTTAATATCCCAATTTCCTGTGGAAATAGCCCTCTCCAAACCAAAGGTAATGGTGTCTTGCATTATCAACTGCAAAAAAAGGGAACAGATTTATATAGACAAGACACCATGTCTGAGCATCCTAAGTGGTTAACAAATATGTTTAATGAATGAGACAACATCATCAGATTTATCATCGAAAGGGGGCAATTCGATGATAAATTTGAGAGAGATTTGAGAAAGAAAAAGAAAAAGGAGTGGCTGCACCTAGGCTAGCCATCACTGGCCGAAGCTACGCGGGGGGCCACTGCCTTGCCTCAGTCATTTGCTCAAGCCCCCTGTACCTACGTGGCTCCATGCGCTATAAATCTGTCCAACACCCATTACTCTGCCAGGCACTACTCGTAACATAGCTTGCTGCCTGCAGCGTAGACGCGTACACAACACAGCCCATCACCATCTCAAGTGATAGTAAAATAGTACTCCCTCCGAATGGTAAAACAAGTCGGTGTGATGTCATTTTAGTAATATAGTGTACAAGAGTCCAGGAGCTGAAAAGGCAGAGCACTCGCTCTGTTAGCTAACGGCCACTGGCTGGGGTCAGCCATGCATGACATAGCAATCGTGTACTGAATCAAAAAAAAAAAAAGCAATTGTGTAGTAGGGCTCCCACTGCTCGGTTCATCCGTTACTCCATTAGCCTGTTTTCTTTTACTTCTGTTGCTATGCGTCATTTTGAGTCTTGTTGATTCTTCTATCTTTTTTTTTTCATTTCTGACTTTTCAATCCATAAAATCTACATAGTATGCATACTAGAGTGGCTAATTGTGTAATATTTTGGTGTCAATCAGATCTTATGTTGCGTTTTTGGAGAATTTTTATGCTCAACTATTTTGTCATCAAATGTATTTGTACACTGACATAATTATACGTACTAACATTAATTTTTCCACCACTTATGTGCATATAGATTCAATTGATAAATTGCCCCTATAGTTTATGTCAGGCTCGCCACTGCTAGCCATCTCTAACTATGAAAAGGAGGGGATGGCACACGCGGCAAGGCCGCTTCCAGTGTATTGGTGGTGAAGGGCAAGAGCGTGGAAGTGGGGACAGGGATTGGCTTAATTCTTACTCTATACAAAAAGGTATGGCTCCCCGTATATCTATAGAGGATCCCACGATTTGGAAACCCCTAGTATCTTAAATAACTCTACAAACGTGCAGCTTTTTTCTCCTCTGTTTAGATCTTCTATGTTCCTCCCTGGCTTTGGGCCTGCAGTTCCCTTCCTGCTGTGGCTATCTCAGCCCTCCAGCCGGTTCGTTTGTTGTATATTCTCTCTCCTTGTACAGGTTTCTGCTTAGTTTTAAAATAAATAAATAAAATCCTACAGTGGCGGCTTCCCTGCTGGGTGTTTCCTGTTCCAAAAAAAAACACTACAAAATTAATCTGCAAGTGACCACACTTTGGAAGAGTGGGTCATTGTTAGTTGCTACTGTCCACATGTGCTACCAATCTGCCGTGCACACTGGGATCAACAGTCAGCTTTTTTCAACTTTAAATAATCAAGAAATAGTTTTAAAAGCTCTGATATCTTCTTCTCAAACATGGTGTCAGTTTGAAAAAGTGCAGCCAGTAATAAAACAGATTAAGCTCTGGTTTTGGAGTCAACAAATAGATCTTCCAAGAAGCATATGTTACCCAAACAAGCATACGATATTAGAAATATATTTAAGCCGCAGCAAGGTCGTTAGATCTTCCATACAAATTGCCAACCAAAGATAAGATTATGCCATTAAAATGTAACACTGAAGATATTACAGCTAGAAATATAAACTGCAACATTTGGTTATTACAGCAATATTAGGTATTCAGAACTTTCAGGAGAACCTTTTAGTTTTTTTTTTTTTTTTTTTGAAACGCAGGAGAGCTGTGTTTCATTGTATTATAATAGAGACAAAAATAGGGGGTCCCCAACAGGACCCTCACTCATATGCAGGAGAGCTACGTTTCATTGAATGAAAATGAATGAATACGGGACCAACAGGAACCTTTTAGGTGATTACAACATTGCAAGAGTAACAAGAGGCAAAATATCCATAAATGTGCACTTGCATACTATTACCTGGCTAAAATCCAAAGGACTAGAGTGAGTTTTGTCACTATTTTTATTCATGCGCTCCACAGCTTGGGAATTCATTGTTTTGAATAAATCCTTCAAAAGAAACAATATAAGAAAAAAAAAAATGTAACATCTAATAAAAACAATATGAGAAAAATAAACACCTCAAAAAGAAGGGATATGAGTTGGCCAGACAGCTCAAATCTCTTATTTCCAACATAATCCTGGAAAATGTTCAAGAAAATATGTCAACTAGATGATAAGCATGTGGTCAAAAAAAAACCTTCACCATTTTTCTAAGTAATATTCAAGGACAAATGTGTAAATCACCATCCCATCCACTCCATCACATTTTTGAATGCAATGGCAGGAGCTTTGCCTTTCGATTAAGAAGAGAGCAAATAGAGTTAATTACAGGAGTGTTAAAAGGGCACATGACAGGCTCCCCAGCCTGCCAGAGCAAAAGGGGCACAGAGGGTCCAACTGTCAAAATAAGCCAATAAACATAAGGCACATTTTGTTTCTTTGCAAGAAAGAGTAGGGCATAAAGAAACTACAGGACAAATTTAGAACTCCAAATTAAGTCAATGATTGTCAGGAATGTAATTTTCCCTTTCTTTGGGTCACTTGGTCAACCCAAAACACACAAACGAACTAGTCAGTGACCGAGAACCATCACGTACCCACTTACATTATTCATGGTGTTATATAAGAACTAACCTAATTCTACCATATGGACACACAAGCTTCTGCAAGATTTTTTTTTTCAATTTACCACCTGTGACCGGAAGGTTTAGGGTTCGAGCCCCAGCTCTCCTCCGCACATTGCACAGTGTGCGGGTAAGGCCTGGCGCTTAATCCCTCCCCAAACCCCCGCACATTGTGGGAGCCTCTACGACACTGGGTGTGCCCAAGAGTTGGTAAAAGGAAAAAATAGCTTTAGTCGATTTTAAAAAATATCTTGAGTCCTTCACTGAAGTGATATATGGGTCATGTTGGAACTTGCCTTATCATCGAAGGTGTCAGAATTTAAGATCGTGTCCATCATACGCCTTAACATTACAGCAGTGTATATACACTTTGGTCGTAGGTTCCCACTTTTAACCTAAATTAGAGATTTGCAAGTGAATGAGCTAAGACAGTAATTTCAATTTTGGCTGCAATAATAAAAAACATTTATCTCACCGGCACATGGGCAATAAAACACATCATGGAGGATTGAGTTTGACCGACCTTCCTGAAAGTGAGGAATCAAGAAAAACATAGATGATTTCATGAAAAAAAAAAAATGATGTGCATTTTGGATGCATACTTTTAGACAGGTACAAGCAACAGAAACTTTATTGATCAATAAGAAGCTGAGCTCTCAGCATCAGCCCCTCATCCTTAGCAATCAATTTCAGAATGGAAGAGACAAACAGAGAGGTGTGTTCAACAATTACCTTCTGATTTGTGCCACCAGGATACGTCACCTGCACAGATTGTATACAGTAAACCAGTCTATTTGGCATAATTCGAAACGAGATGAATGGCTAAACAGCATAACAGATCAATGATGTTAAGTTAATGATTTTTATAGGTGTTACACCTTCTCGTCCATGTGCTGCAGGGCTTGCTGACGTGTATATATTCCCTCTGAAGCACATTCCTATAGCCAGAGACATAAAATATATAAACTGTAGAGGAAAAAAGAAAATAAAAGTGAATGAAGAAAAAATATTAAAAACTTAGCACTGTTTTAAATCAAATTCACAATTATTGAGGTAATATCCATTTTATCATGGCTATTTAAAAATGATTACCTGAATAGATGGAAATAGGAGATCTCCGTATCTTGGGTCCCTGCCAACCATTTGTACAGCCTCCTGATCACTTTCCATTCCCATCGCTTTCATCACCACTATAATAGGGATCTGCAAAATTCAAAAGCTCACCAACTTAGGCACTCGATATTATATTAGGATCCAAAGAACTCGCAGACATTTATTACTGAGGCATCAAGTGTTAATCAAAAGAAAGATTGGGCAACTAAGGTCAGCTTGCTATATGAAATGAGATGGACAATCATTTTAATTTAAGAAGGTCTGCTCAATACATTACAAGCATTTATAAATTGTAATAAAAATTTATAGATTGTAAAAAATAAACCCAAACTCATGAACAAGTGGGCCTGTGGCCATTGAACAGACACTGATGCCACTGTCCAACTCAGGCAGTGCATGTAATATCATTGAGATCTATGACCCCTTAAATTTCCTCAGATTTAGGAGGGTCAAATATATATATATATATTAATAACCAGATTTAATGTAGGAACGGAACAGGTTGAACCATTGAAGCATGACATCCTGATTACATTACGAGAGCGAACTTTAGAAATTTAAGTAAGACAATCAGCTAGTTGCTAAGATAGGGTTTATAGCTTAATCATGGAGGCTCCCTGTATGACTCCTTTCTCTACTATTAATACAATGATATGCAGTTCTCCTGTGTAATTGAGGAAAAAAAAAAAATAATACATAAAGTGGAAAAACATATTAACAGGACAATGAAGTACATAAACCATACTGGCTTGGTGAACTGATTCAGCTGTAGATAAATCTTCCCCTTATCCATAAGAATCACTGTCTTGCTTTTTATTGCATGTGTGCTACTCGTAACAGATGCGATCACCTAATTTGATGTGTGTGACAGTAAGAAAAACAATAAATGTATAATGTCACAGTTACGAAACAAAAATAGTATATTATGAAGTAATCAAATAACTAAATCAAACCTTCCTTTGCTATCAGTGTCAACAATAATACGATTCTTTGATAGCTGTTCTTGAATTAGAATGACCTGAAAATTATTATGTCACAAGATCATTAATACACACAAGAAGCAACTACAAGAGCATTGAGCAGTTAATGGCCATAATTATGGTTTGCAATCAATCGTAGCACACGGAACACGAACCACATCAAACCAGCAAGAAAAGAAGAAAATTACAGCACTGTTTTCTGTTACCTTCTCCGTTCCTTTGACAACAAAGTAGCCACCAGGATCAAGAGGGCACTCACCTGCCATAGCATATTGATGAGACCATTAAAACAGCAAGTAAGACAAAAGGTTACAAAGTTTTAGCAATGAAAATATTTTTTAGGGACAAGAATTTAATATACCATATTTTGCTAGTTCAGCTTCATCCATTTCATTCAGACTACAGGCACAACTTCTTAGCATAATAGGCATGTAGCCAATGATAAACTTTTTTCTAAAAAAAAAAAAAAGAAATAGAAGGTCAACTTAGTTATCAAAACAAGCAAACAAAAGATTTTTCAGACAGATGGATAGGTACATCTCTTTTCACTTCACGCTGCTTTCCAACGGTGTATTGGATATCAACAAATATAGGAGCAGAATAACTGAAACAATAAAAGGAAATTTAAGCAAAGCACGACAACTGATAGGTTAGAATTTGAACGTGCAGAAGCATGCGAGGGAAACAAAAAAACACCACTGTACCACCAAAGATTGTCAAGCTTATTGGTGTTCACCAGATCTACAAATGGCACCATTGATCAGCATGTCAAGCTTTCACATTTCAAACCAAGAGTAATCCGGCCTCCCTTGGTGCTTCATGAAACATCTCCCACCACCACTATGTGTTATTAATGAAAAATTAACTTTGTACCTCTCTACAACCGCCCCCACCCCCCCCACCCCCACCACCACCACCACCACCACCACCACATTTTTTAAAAAAAAAAATGAAGTCATCAAAAAATTCTATCAAGCCAGATGCAGATGAATTATGCTAGGCCAGAAAACAATACCAGAGCCATAACAGTCCCACATAAATCTTTTGCTTATTCCATCTTAGCTAAAATGATGTGTAACATAAATTCTGTTTTATTCTTTCTTAATCTTGCAAGCACAAGAAGGGCGGGCCTGGTGCAAGTGGAAGTGCTCTAAAGCCCCAAAACCTCCGCATATTGCACATGGTGCGGGTAAGGCTTGGCGCTAAAATACCCTTCCCTAGACCCCGGTAGTGTGGGAGCCTACGGCACTTGGGCACGCCCTTTTAGTCTTGCATGCACAAACTAGTAAACTACAAAAACGATGCAAATAAGGAAATGAATTTACATTCAAAAAAATGACGAAACAAAAAGGCTTACGTGCGGTCAGTAAAGGCGACAATGATGTGGTGTGATAGATGCAAAGTTAAAATTTTCATATATCGAGGGCATGCCAACACGCACACCAAGATACCTACAATATACAATGTGGCCAACAAAATACATATTTAACAATAGTTAAAAAATATAGTTAGAACACATATTACACAAATTGACGAGCATACTTAAGGTAAATGGATGGATCATTGCGCGCTTCAATTTGATTGTTTTGCGTCAATGATATTCTTGATTCCTTTCTCGACAAAGTAGTTGAATGAGTTAATGTGCTCCTTCACAAGCCCTCTAACCTGGTATTTCCATCAGAGAGAGAACTAAATCAAAGCAACAAGAGCTTCAAACTGAATAGTCGTTGGCACATAAAAGAACATGTGCATGAGTTGATATTTGAGTCATGAATTAGACAGAGATACAGGATAACCCCAAGTATGGAACAGAGCAAGGAGCTAATCTGCGGCGAACAGAGCTGAGATGTGCATACGACTGTAACAAATAACATGCATGGTAATGGTAAATAATATAATAATCGGGTTAACACAAGGCTACTGCTTGATCGCCTCGTGAATGCAGGGAGCATTAGAAACTGAGTGCGACAAAATTGTTGGACAATTAATAAATAAATGAACAGGCAGCATCATCTGTTGAATGCGAACGCCATGCTGACCTTGAGGAAGGCCGGGAGGAGAGCGAACTTGTCGACAGGCTTCCTCACCGGCGATGCCAACGAACGGTAGGTCGGTAATGGCACTGTATCATCGGCCACCTTGCCGCTGCACGAAGCCAAAAAAAAAAAAAAAAAAAGGTGAGGGTTTGCAAATGCCGGGGCGATTTTGTGGTGGAGGAGGCGAGCGCTACCCTTGGCTGTCGTCTTGGGCGAGCACGGTCATGGCCGAGGGGCTTGAAAGGAGAGCGCGGAAGAGGAGCGAGGTGACGCCCCGGAATTTAACAGCAAGAGAGGAGAGGCGCCGGCGCCGCTTTCACAGGTGCGCTGCACCCTGCTGTACGTTGTCTTTGGGGTCCGAGGTGGCCGATGCGATGGTAGAGAAGAGAAGAGAAGAGAGGCGGCGCCGGCCGGAGGTGCTGGGCACAGGGGGGGGAGGCGGGGTGGCGGCGGCGGGGAGGCAACGAGGTGTAGGGCAACAACCTCTGCGTCGACCTTGGATCACGATCCAACGGGGACAAAATATCTATCGTATTTTTTTTCCCTGTCTCTTCAATATTTTTGCTGTTTTTTTCCCTTGTCACGTTTCAATTTCTTTCCGGTCACGTTTCCGGTTTCTTCAGCCTTTTTCCTCTCTGTTATTTTTTTTTTTTCGAAGTTTTCTTAAACACGCAAAAGATGTTTTTCTTCTTTCAAGTAGTTCTTGCCGGATTTTTTTTTTCTTTGTTTTTTCGTCCTTTTCCGTCTCGAAGTATAGTGTGTTTTTTCTTCTTTTTTAGGTAGTTTTATAAGATATGCACGAAGGTTAAGGATGCACTAGTACTAAGTGTGACTTTAATTTAAGTAGTTTTTGTTCTTCCTTCTTCTTTAGTTATATTATTATACTATAAATAAAGGGGGTGTGAAGGATCAGTTTAACCTAAGTAAGTCTAGTAAAAGGATATACAAACTTGTAAAAAATTAGCAGTAAATAATAACTCGAATAAAGCCCAAAATTGGATGAAACCCGAAGCCAAGCCAAGTGTTTGAATTGGAAGAGTTTGGGCACTAGATTTCTTCGGTGTGGGAATTGAAGAAAGCACTGAAACAACGCCTAGCTAGGTGCATTTAGAGATGCTAAAGGAATTCTCTTGTGGTCATGATCACCGTTGATTAAAAATGATTAGCATGTTTTTTGGCATCTTTATTGAGACTATACTCATCGCTCTAATATGGCACCGAAGAGGTTGCACTAGAGAATCCATATAGTAAATGTTAGTTGGACATTTAAGTCATAGAAAGGGCGGTGGAATTCTCCCGTGCTACACCACAAAAATAAAACCCATAAAATTAACGGTGTGTGTTTTCAACTAAGGTGAGCTCTAACGTCTAGTTTAAGTTGCTTGCCTATATACCGCCTCTATCGTGACAGTTGGATTACACCTAGGTATGACACAACACAATTAGGGGAACACTTGCACTATACCACAACCCATCTTTAATTAGCGCCATCCGGTTTGTCGTTATAAGCCGTTTTTCAGTGACATACTGGTGGGTCATTATATATCTACAGCAACCGTTCTACATGTCTAGCGTGGTTATAACGACCAACTGTTGGGCGGTGCATAATAGATATGCGAAAAGCAAGCTGTTGGTGCTTAAATCGGTCACACACTTGCCCTCGGGACAATTTTGAGTGTCAACGTAAGCCATAGCACCACAACCGATGGAGGAGGACCACAACAACGGTTCATCATCTTCCTCATCAACAATGACAATGTGCCTGTGATTCTCTTTGACGAAGTCACGAAGAAGCATATGAATGCAGTTCTCTAATGAAATTGTCGTAACCATCGTACATGTATCAAATATGTATTTGTTTAATCCATCCATAGCGGAAAATTCAGAAATATTTCAGAGAAAAAAAATTCCATGCCCACAAGCAGATTACTACGAAACATCACCGGCATGAACTGCAGATCTTCTGATGATTGTATTGTTTATTATTTAACATTATCATACTGTCCGTGGTTGCTGAGCCGCACGTGCCTGTCCGTGGTGGAGTTGAGGACGGCGAGGCGGCTGAGTCCCTCTCGTCGCTGACAAGGGTCGAAAACGATGTGTTTCTTTGCGCCAAAGCATGGAGACGCATCGACCTAAAGGCCTGCTTTGTTCTTGCCTTGCTTTGTGGGCAACACCACCACCTGTTTCGGCACTGTGGCATTCTAGTATATATGCTAGCTAGACATCCTACTAACCATATGTATACATCCTACTAGTAGCCATATGTATTCATTCCTGCTTGTTTCCTATTTGTGGCAGCATGTAATACTGCCGGTAATAATGCCGCCACTGATAACTAGCTAGTGCTATATCTATATGTGTGAGCTGGCCACTTAAGCTGTTCCAAGAAACAGTGCCGTTTTAGTTTCTCCATCGTGAGAGCGCTAGCTAGTATCGCTTTTTCTTTGACACTTGCATTGCCTGTTCAAACCAGATGCTAAAAAAAGCGTCAAAAGGTTGGTTCCCTCGCTCCAGATCAGTCCAGAGCTACCCTTGCAATTTAATTTGCAGAGCACTGAAAAGCTACTGGCTACAGTCTGAAGAATTCACCGCCGGCCTTGACAATGGCAGGGAGGGACACGGTATATACATACGGAGTACTGTATGTAAAGAGGTGATGTAAAAGGTGAAGGCATGTATACGTATTTGAAAAGCAGCGACCGTATAACATGAACGCAATACTACTAGTAGAAACAATTTAGCAGAGCATGCAGAGCTTTGGCTTTGATTTACGGTTAAAGAGGCGGAAACGAAAGCTCCGTGGACTGCCGGAGAGGATCACACACGGACGGCTTTTTCTGTGACTGTCACACAGAGCTAGCTTTGGATGTTTGCAGGAAAAAAAAGAGAAGAAAAGAGCAAATTAAAGCGGCAGGCAAAGCATTTGGAAAGAAGACGAGGGCAATTGGGTCATTTTCAAGGCCGGACCCGCCTGTCGGGGAGCCCAAACGGAGAAAAAAACAAACAGCAGCCAGGCCGGAATGGCGCGCATGAAACACTTTGAAATGGCGATGTTAGGCGTGTGAAAGTCTGAATTTTTAGAGATATCTATGAGAACACGATATTTTATAATTGTAACACCCCAGGTGTTACTTACCGCTTAAGTCATGGTTTGGACAAAAACAAGCTTCTTTTATGCTTGATCACGTTGTCGGTCGAAGAGACGCGAAAAGAATCAAAATCCGGGGAGTTGCCCCTTTTTTGTCGGAAACCCTAAACCCTAACCTTTCTTTACCCCTTTTTGTTTATTTTAAAATCTATGCAAAATTTGACAAAACTTCCAAAAGCTACTTTGTAGATCTTTTCTTGATGAACAAAAGATATGTACAAAGTTTTTCAAGTTTTTTGAGTAATTTTAAAAGTAATTTTGAATTCAAATTTGTCCCTTTTTCGACCCCATTTCAAAAAGTCATATTTAGAGGCAGAATTTGAAAATCTTCCAATTGCGAAAATTGTAGATCTTGAAAAAATTAGGCCAAGTTGCTTTTTTGGAGTTTTTCAAGTTTAGTTCAAATTTTGGAAGTAATTTGCAAAAATTCGAAAGTTAGGGTTTGGGTCTTCTGATAATTCTGCGCAATTCGCCCATGAGACTCCGGCGGCGTCCGTAGTGGCGTTCTACCATTTGGTTCCGGCGAGAGCGCGCGTCTGGAACAGGCTGGTGAGCTTCGCGACTCCTCCAGACCACCTCACCGTCCCCCTTCTCTCTATAAATACGCCGGACGGGGCCGCCGTTTTCTTCTTTCCCCATTTTCCGCCCTTGCCGCCCAGAATACCTCGCCCGCCCGCCCACGTGACGCCGCTGAGCATCCCCGCCTGTTCCAAATAGCCCAGCAGCGTCGCAACTCTCTTTTGCGCGTCGTTTGAGCCAAAATCCCAAGCTAGCATCGCCCGTAGTGCCTGCGCGGGGCCGCTCTTCCCGACGCCGACATCGGATCTCCGCCAAGGAAGCTTCGCCGGGTTGTCGTCCGTTCACTCGGGTGGGTTTCGCTTGCACCAACACTGTTTCGCATCCTCTGCATCGTGGTCATGATCGACCCTTTTGTTTTCCGGCCGAAGCCCTAACTCGTCGGAACAGTGAACCCGAGCGCCGCCATCCGCCATAGCCGGCGCGACTCACCTCGACCTAACTCGCCCGTAACGAGGCTGTTTCTAGCATCGTGGTGAGCTCCCGGCCGCCCTCCTTCTCTCCGTTTTCCTTTTTTGTCCACCCCACCGGGGCAGCGGTAGCGCGCCGCCGGTGGTGTCCGCCACGCGTCGTCGCCCGGCGAAATCCCGCCTCTCGGCCGGGCGGGGATCAACGAATGAGGGCGGGCACATTCATCGTTCCGTCTTTCGACCCAACATCATTCCAACGGGCCGGTTCGTCACTGTTCATAGAAGGCCGGTCCATCGTGCGATCTTGGGCCAGATTCAACTCGAAACCCTTTTTCTTTTATGAAATGTTTTATTCAATTTCTATATGTTTGAATAGGGTCTGATTTTGTTATTTTCATATAAATTCATATACTTGTTTAAAAATTCTGAAAATTTTTGTGTAGCCTTCTTATGAGTATGTCTATCCATGAAAAATTTGAAACTTAGATTTTGAGTAGTTCTTGCATGTTTTAAAAATACAATCTTTAATTGAAAAATGCATCTTCTATGATTTTTAGAAAATAAAATATTTATTCAAAAATCATAAAAAAATTATTTGGTACTGTTTTATGATGTGTTCTACTTGTATAAAAAGTTTGGAGTCATTTTGACATGTTTAAATTATTTTCTATTTAATGCTCTATTATTTCATGTGGTTTATAAATTGTTTAGAGTCAAGTAATTTATGTTTTTGTGTGACTTTTGGGTTGTTTTGTGAATCTTGGATCATACCACAATCAAGTGGTCCTTGAGAACTCCTTAGACAATGGTGATGATATCTTATAGAGTAGTTCAACAAATTGGTTTTGTTGGGTTGCAACTTTTTTTCGTGAAGGAAAATTGTACTCAAGTGTTTATCATTTCATGCATCCATCAAGCATCATATTTATACTTCATCATGCTAAAGCATGCATCATCATCTACGTGTAGAGTATACGAGAGTGAGTCGGATCGTGTTGATGAAGCTTTGGAGAAGGTGTTGATATGGTTCGCGATGATCAAGCTTCAGAGAAGATCCGTCTGGCCGACAAGGATGATGTCAAGTTTGACTTCGACAATCTTTTCTAGGATCGACTTTCCTCGTAATACTGAGGCAAGCCCCGGAGCATAAACCCTTCTCTGTTTACAAATTCTTTATTCACCTTAAGTCTAGTGCAATGTGCATTAAGTTAGTAGGAGTTGGTTGATACCGTTGTTGCATGACTACCTTGATCTTGAGTTATTCCTATGTTATCCCACTAGTATGAGTAGGTCGTTTCTCTAAATGCTTAGTAATGCTTAGATGTCGGTAGAAGTCGAATGATGGCTTTATCGTTCGCGAGATATAGGTTTTATCTTTGTTCCTCCCCTGGCTATAGAAAAAAGAGAACACCCCGATGGTGGTTCATGAGAATAAATATGGTAGTATTGAATTTGAGATCGACGGGGCGAGGTTGAAAGCCGGCGGGATACCTAGGCGTGCTTGTCCGTGTTGGTCGTATAAGGACCGTCCGTTGTTTGGATTGTTAAGTTCGGGACTTTTTAAACGCAAGTACGCACGAGGCCTTTCGGCAAAGGCACGGCCGCTGGTTGTCACCCCAGGTGTCGGTCGACCCTAACTAGCCACATACTCCGTAAGGCGGATCTCGGTGGAGCCAAATCGGGAATGGCAACCACGCGACTGGGAGTGGAGAGATGGCGGGGAGTAGCGTGTACCCACCCCCTTTGGTCAAACTGTCATTAGGGCCGGGGTAGGGAGGTGGAGTAATTGTGCTCGGGTGGCGCGAGGCCTCGTTCCCGTTTTGGACAAATCTGAAAGAAGGTTGATATATGCAAGCTTAAGTGCTACATATGTCGTGTGGTTAGGGATCCCAATTTGGGTATAATCGGTTCATGAATGCCGTTGCTTCTCGGATATGGAGACCCGTTCTTACGCCCATTCATCGTAGTAATTGAAGAAACAAGGTTACTCATGGTTATGAAAGAAAAAGAGATGCAGAGATAAGTTGAGATGTGTTGCTTAAAAAGTGTTTGAGATAGAACGGTGCAAATCTAGCTTTATTTATGCTCCAATAAAATTTATGCTAAAGATATTGAAAGTAAGGATCCACTTGTAGTAAGCTTTTACGCAAACTTCCCTTTTCTAGCTTTACTTCCCTTAAGCCCGGCATATCCTTGGAGTCTTTTCTTTTTGTCGGGTAAGTCTTGCGGAGTACATTGTGTACTCAGGGTTTGTTAACCCTTGTTGCAGGTGCTGACTCTTGCTGCTAACCAAGGTTGTGTCGGTGGGCTCGACATGATCTGGTTATCCCTTATAGTTCTACTGAGCTTCCGTAAATTAAGTTAAGTTTACTCAAATGTAACTTACTCACAATTGTAAAATTAATGTTATTATTCTTCCGCACTCTGATCTGTATTTTTGTAACAAATGTTGTAATGTTGTAGCTACTCCTTTGTTGATCCTGGTATGAGAGTGGTGTAATCGGGGTTTCCGATGACACCGACAGAGCTTCTTAAGTTATTGGGTGCATACGCACATTTGTTAGAGGTCTTTGGGACAAAGGCAGTGCAGGTGGGCCCGATGAATTAGGAGGTTACGTCACAATAATGGTATCCATAAAAAAGCTCATTAAAGAAACAGCCCCAAATCTGCAACCACCTCTCTCGTGTCTCGTCTCCCACCTCTCCTCTCCCTATTCCCTACCGCACGCGCATGCACATCTCCGCCCTCTCCACCTGGGGAGCATGCGGCTATTTGTCGTCCCTCCTCCTCTGCGGTCTTGCTTGCCTCCTCCCCTCCTCTTCCCTACTGGCCATGGAGGTGCTCGAGTCGGCCCGGCCATGGAGGGCCTCGCCCTCGGTTTACTTGCATCCGGCAATGGGGAGGCTGGAACAGGACCCGACCATGGAGGAGCTTCAAGCTCAGCTGTTGCATCTGTCCATGTGGGACTGGAATCGGACCCGGTCATGGAGGAGCTCGCCCTCAGCTGCGGCATCGGCCATGGGGAAACTTGAATCGGACCGGCCGCCATGGAGGAGCCCTCAGCTACTAAATGGGGAGAGGAAACCGCCTCCTCTAGCTTTCCCTGGGCGTCGGCTGCTCGCGGGAGATGGTGCCTCCTTCGGCCTTCTGTCGGCGCCGGAGAGGAGCTTGCCGGGGAGGCGCCTCTTGTCCGGCGCGGGAGAAGCAACGACCGAGGAAAGGCTGGTGAAAAGCATCGACGATTTGTTTATTTCATCGACCTCGGTTCGATCCATGGAACTGGTGCTCCATCGACTCGGGGTCACGGTGTATAGGACCGGATCCTTTGGTCGCATTTATTGCATCGACCCAACGCCTTGTCGAACACTTGCGGGACGCTCTTAGAGCACCCGTAGTGGCAAGCACCCGGTTCGGTTCGGTAGAGGGCCCCACTGATGATGTGATGGGTCATGCTATCAAGCTCACGGTGTATAGAGCCGGCGGTTGATAACGGGCCCCACAAAGAAAGCAAGGGGTGAGCGTGCGACCTTCTTTCCTCGTTCTCTTCGAGATCCCCTTCCTCCGCGTCCTCGATTCGATCTCTCTAGCGGCCCGCCGATCCCTGGTGGCGCTAAAGTGCGGCACGCCCACACCGGCTACGAGCACCCGGCGGCAACCATTGGCGAGGCTTCCCACCGCGGTTGGCGTAAAGGCGGGCGAGGGCTTCACCGGCTTGCCGCGATGCGTGTCGTCGACGACCTTCTCGACTCCCTCCCAGCCTTTCGTCCTCCTCCACGGCTTCACCGCGTAAATGCGACTGTAAAGTGCCCATTTGGTGAGCGCGAGGCGGGCCAGTGGGTGTTCGCCCCGTGGCGATTAACTCTCTTCGCGAGCGTAGGCCGCGGCGCCCTTCCTTGCCCACGCGCCGCTGAGAGCCCGGGGTGCGGCTTGCCGACCCGGGCCGGTCTCGCCCCGCCGACGTCGCACCGGTCGTCCTCGATCGGGCGAGCCCAGCGATCTTGGGTTGTCGGTCGCTGCCCACGCGTCTTCATCTCGGTGGCGGGGGCGAACAGCTAGGAGAGAGAAGAAGAGTGAAAGGTCTAGAACAGGGTTCGATAGGAAGGAACGGGGTCTTCATCGACCCATACCCCCGATTGTATGGAACCGGGTACCATACGGCGCATTTATTGTATCGAACCCCCGACCCCCCACGTTGATGATGCTCTTAGTAGCAATCACTCGCCCCACTGACATCCTAGCCCCACATGAGCTGACAGTCAACGCCTTTCTTCCAGTTCCAGCACCAGCACGCCGCACGCGCGACGCGATGCATAGCCGCCGCCGGTGCGTACCACCTCGCTGACAAGTGGGTCCCCGCCGCACACGCATTCCATGCCACTTTCCCCAGCCCAGCCCAGATCCCTCAATCCAGCTCCAGCAAAAGCTACTCTAAACCCTGCCTACACGGCCTCCCGCTCAACGCCACTGACAGCCATGCCCCACCGCGTCGCCGCCCTCCTCCTCCTGCTCCCGCTCGCCGCCGCGTCGGAGGAAGCGCTGGTGCCGTCGGAGGCGGCGGCGGCGGCCGAGGCCGCGCTGCTGGAGCGGCACGCGGCGCAGCTCGCGAGGCTGGAGGAGCTGGCGGAGTCGCTCGCGAGGTCCGTCCACGCGCTCGAGTCCGCGCTCGCCAGATCCGCGGACCCGGATCCCCCCGCCGCCGCACGCCCCGGCGGCGGCCGTCGGCGACCGGCGCTCCCCGCAGGGCGTGGCGGTCACCAAGCGCCGCCCCGTCTGGTCGAGCGATTCCACTTCGCGGCGGCCGCGCGCGGCTCGGGGAGGGCGCGTACGCCGCGGCGGCGGCCGCGCTGCCGTACGAGGACGCCGAGGGGCTCACCAAGTACTTCGCCGTCGGGGACTCCCGTGGCCGCGTCTTCGTCTTCTCCGCCGCGGGCGACGCGCTGCTCGAGCTCGAGGCCGCCGCCGGAGGAGGCGGCGAGTCCCGCGTCACCGCGCTCCTCGCCTACCTCTCGCCGCGCCGCACCGACTGCCTCCTCTTCACGGGCCACGCCGACGGCTCCATCGCCGCGCACCGCCTCATTGAGTCGTCCCCTCACGGCGACGACTGGCTCACCCTCGCCGCGGCCTCCTCACGCCTCCTCGTCCGCGGAATCGACGCCGCCCCCGTCGTCCACCACCGAGGCCCACCACGCCGGCCGCGCGCGCTACGTGCTCTCCTGCGACGCCGGCGGCCGCATCCGCGTCTTCACCGAGAACGGCACGCTCTACGGCACTGCCATCGCCTCGTCCACGCCTCTCGCCTTTGTCAAGCAGCGCCTCCTCTTCCTCACCGAGGCCGGAGCTGCCTCCCTCGACCTCCGCTCCATGTCCATCCGCGAGACGCCATGTGAGGGGCCTTGCTGAGGCGCTCAATGGCACCAGCGTCAGGGCATACTCTTTCGACCCCTCTGAGCGATTCAAGGCCTATGGCTTCACTGAAGCTGGTGATCTCGTGCATGTCTTGCTGCTTGGTGACGTTTCCAGCCTCAAATGCCGGGTACGTGCCGTCAAGAAATCTGAGATTGACAACCCTGTTGCCATACAGACGATCAAGGGGTACCTCTTGGTGGCGAGCCATGATAAAATCCATGTCTTCAACACCTCGTCTCAGTATTATGGAAGAGTCGGTGCGCCTCGGCCTCTATTTGCTACATCCATCAAGGATATCAAATCTGTGTTTGCGGGTTCTGGTGGTGTGCTGCCCACCGAACCAGCTGGGAAGCCTGTTATTGCAGCAGACCGGGAGAAACTGGTGATCTTGGGTCTTGGTGATGGCCACATTGCCATCTATAGGTCCAACTTCCCGGTGTACAAGCCAGAGAGCAATGCTGTGGTATGGAGTGGACCAGCGCTGCTTTTCCTCCTATTCTTGATTGGCATTTGGCAAGTGTATGTGAAGAAGAAGGATTCTCTGGGATGGACACCAGAGGAGACATTTAACACCTCTGTAACAGCACCAACAGGGAGCCTTCTGAATCACCCAAGTAGTGACAGAGCCTTTGCAGACAGCGCAGCAAGAAGTAGTGATCGGGGATATGTTGATGGAACATCAAGGGCCAGTGATAGAAGCTATGTTGATGCCACTACAAGAACTACCGACCGAGGTTATTCTGATGCAACTAGGGCTGTGGATCTGCGGGGTGGGGCGTTGAGGAGTGCTCCAAGAAGGTATGTGTCCCCTACTAGATATGCAGGAACATCTGGAATCCAATACCGTCCTCCTTCTGCCGAGCCTGGTCTTAGGGGTACTCCAGAGATCAAGTACCGGGGCCCAGGTATGGAGCCCCCCTGGTTTCCCCAAGAAAAAAGAGAACCATTGTTCTCGAACAATCAGGCTGTAGTAGATGATCATGTTGATTGAGGCTTTGGCTAGGTCGGTGTTGGCAGTCCCTTAAATTTTGATCTTATTTTGAAGGTCCTTCGGGGTGCCAGTGATCAACATGTGCTCTTGTATGTTGTAACTCAAAAGAATGTTGTATTGTACAAGCACATTACGACCTTTAAATATGATGCTCCAAATGGTGAAATAACACAGATATTATGGTTTGCATTTGTTCTTTTCGTACTTTATACAATTCGTGCAAGGATGTCCAAGCCATTTCTTTGCTGTTCTTTTCAATCTTTACTGATATATGTGAAAATCGCACTCTTAACAGTGTTGTGATGCACAACAAGGTCAACTGTCAAAGGTGCCCATATTGCTAAATAATGTTGTTCGGTGTCTTTATTTGAATTTGAAGAATTCCTAAATCATTTGAAATGGGGTAACCATAAAGAGGGATAGCTATAACTGGTTCCATTGAATCAAATCAATTAGTGCCGGGGAATGGATTTCTGATCCTCCCTTTGAAGTTCTCAGGTTCCAGTAATCATCATCAAGTAAGCAGTTCTCAGGATCCTGTAATCACCATCAGGTAAGCAGAAAAACAAGGAAGATGATTTAGCAAGGACGTTCAAGCCATTTCTGATCCTCCATTTAGCAAGGACGTCCAATGCCATTTCTTTGCTGTTCTTTTCAATCTTTACTGATATATGTGAAAATCGCACTCTTAACAGTTTGTTGTGATGCATGACAAGGTCAAGTGTCAAAGGTGCTAGTACTTGCTAAATAACTGTTCGGTGCCTTTATTTGAATTTGAAGAATTCCTAAAATAATTTGAAATGGGGTAACAATAAAAGGGATAGCTATAACTGGTTCCATTGAATCAAATACATTAGTGCCGGGGAATGGATTGCCCTGATCCTCCATTTGAAGTTCTCAGGATCCTGTAATCACCATCAAGTAAGCAGTTCCCAGGATCCTGTAATCACCAGAAAGTGAAACTAGGAAGGTGATCATGGGTATTATGTGAAATATCCCATTAGTGAAATCTCTGTTACCTCTTATAGGGACCATGAGAAGAGATACATGCTGACATGGATGGATTATCAATTTTTTCATTTTCTTCTTATTCCTTTAACATGGAGCAATCATGGTTTAGAGAGAGAGAGAGAGAGAGAGAGAGAGAGAGAGAGAGAGAGAGAGAGCAGAGAGAGAGAGAGCAATCATGCAGCCTGTAGAACTGAATAGGTTAGTGCTTTCGTGCCACATTGATTTTTTTCTGACAACGTAATCCATGGATCCTCTTTGAGCCTAATGCAGAAGTTCGTTAGGAGAAATGCATAATCCAAGGTGGTTATAGTATAGTACTACTAATGCAGTCAACCAATCAGGTGAAATCCAATATAAGTGCCATTCCTTGCTGATTGTGATTGACGACGGATCCACCAAAGTGACATGGGCTGCACAATGGCAAGGCCCATCACAGCCCACATAGGACCAGCGGGTGCTGAGAGAGCTCCCGTGAATAAAGAAAAGGAAAAAGTCCAATTTTTTCTTCTCAAATTTTCATGAAAGTCTCTTTTCCTCCCTCAACTTGAAAACACCAAGCAAACCATATCCCTCAACTTTTCAAACCATGCATTTTACCTCCCTAGAGCGGTTTTTTTACGGTGAAGGATGGTTTTGTCTTTAACTTTTTTATTTATTTATTTTGGATGAATCTTAAAAATCATAGTAAATATAGAAAATCGTAAAATGGAAAATCATTTTTTTGTGGGACTCCACATGAGTATATCTATATAATGAATATATAATATGATATGTTTTAGTATAAAGTTTTTTGTTGTGAAGGTTTTGTCTTTTTTTTTTTTTATTTATTTGGTGAATCTTTGAAAAATCATAAACTAGAAAATCCAATTATTTTTGGATCTACACTATTATTCGATGAAAGTGTCGAGTCATTTGTTTGGGTATTTAGTAACTTTTTTGAAAGCAATGATTGCGAAGTACTCGACCCTGCATGGGATATCCATCGGGTACAATGGAAAAGGCAATTAAGCTTATTTTTTACTTGTCTTCATGGGATCCAGATCGGATAGAGCGCCTCCTCCTCTATCCTCCTACCCTTTGGATTATCGGTGGCTTCTGATGGTAGACAAGGTGACATGTAACGATGTGCGCGAATTGACGTTAGTAATTGAGATGGTAGCCAAGATGCGAGCGGAGGATGGTTTTGCTTTAAGATTGATGCAATCCATGTGTCACCCTAGAATTTGCCTCCCCACCCCTACTGCCTCCACTCCCCCCCATCCCCTTCCTCCAAACAACCAATATCCTAAAATACAATCCGAAAGCAAAATGTTGCGCTGCTCGGCCACATGGCTCCTCGCCTCCCCTTGTTGCTCGGGAGATGATGGAGGCGATGGGATCACACCCGCCGTGCCACGTCGATGGCTTAAAGGAGGCCGTTGATGATGGCGTCGACATGCCCCCCGCCGCGTCTACCCGACCGACACCTTCCCGTGCACCCACCGCACCCAAGGTGGGGTACCTAGCACCTCGACCAGCCGGATGATGGCAAAGATGGACCCGCGATGCGTGGCCACCACGACGCCACGACTCATTAGGGTTGGGCTTCCCCGGTACGGAGCCCATAGATCCTCGGCAATTGTTCCCGTAGACACTTATGTCATTGTCGTTTTGCAGAGGACGGGGAATGGGAGGGCTCGCTCATTGTGCACCACCCGGAGGATGAGGAAGAGGGCGGCGAGAATGTGTTCATTCCCCACTATGACCTCACTTTTTGACCCCGGTGAAGAGGAAGAACCCCCCACTAAGGGGTTGTTTGGTTTCCATAATTCAAAGTGACTTATTAAGTCAAAAAAGTGAAATAAGTGACTTATTTTGCCAAACAAATAGCGATTTGTTAAGTCATGGGACTTATAAGTTAAGTTAATACACCCCTATTTTAAAAACTTATTAAGTCATGGGAACTATAAGTTATAGGCGACTTATTTTACCAAACAGGCATGACTTATTAAGTCGATTTTAAGTCACTGACTTAATAAGTCACCGACTTATGAAAAACCAAACAAGGCCTAATTGATGACAAGGAGGAGGATTTTGATGAAAGAGCAATCGGATAGAAAATCGATTGCCATAATAGGTTTGAAGGATCTTTCTTACATCAGATCACACCCACTCAATTATGCTCAAGATTCAAAGTATATTGTTGTATCCTTTCAATTTAGACGTACTCTAAATGTGTTGGATGAGATCAGGATAGCATTGGAAGAGCTGAATTGGTATTGGATAGGCAACTACAAGCATTTGCTACAAGCAGCACAACTGCCGAGACTATTTAGACAAAAATCAAAAATCAACAAACGAGTTTGCTGCACACAGAAGAGAGGATCAACGCTCTTAATGAGAAAGAGATAAACTACCAAGATGATGTTTGGCTCCATGAACCACCAATGACATCTGCATTAGATGACTTTGAAAAGGATGTCCAAGATGAGAAACAAGTGGATGCCCAAGAAGACGAGGTTGAAGATTAAGAACAAGATTGTGTGTATGATCAGACTGCTGGCGGCGAGGAGGTGCTGCCTCGTTCTGCAGACCCAACCCTCGGTCACCACCAGTGCGTACATCGCGCGCCAGGCCAACGCCACCGCGCAGCCGAGCGAGTTCTTCGCTGACTTCAACGCGTCTTTCGTCGCCATGAGCAAGCTCGGCGTGCTCACGCTGTCAAGCACCACAGTGGCGAGATAAGGTCTGCTCGAAGATCAACCCGCCGTCCAACAGTGCTATGCGTTGGCAGTGGCAGTGCCACTCGATCTAGCTGTGGCTCTCGTGCTCTAATTAACGAGTCTGCAATCTGCATGCCATGCGTGTACGATGACAAATTGACAGCCAACGCATGGTGGTCGTTGCTAGCTGTTTGTTACGATTTGGTTAAATTTGTGTTTGCGAGACTTTGTAACGTTTGTTTCCATGATTTCGCATGGAATTTGCTATGTATGCAAGTTTTTTCTCGTTGTGAATTGCATTGGGCAAGTTCAATTTCTATTTTTGCGTTTGTTTAAGTTTTTTGCGAGTATTGAGCTGACTTTTGAACTATTTTTGGAAAAGCTAAAAATGCTGGCTCAGGGAAAAAAACCAAACCCAAAAACTGAAAATATGTTAAAAAACTTATAGTACTCAAAATATGCAATAAGGAAAAACAAAACTATATTTTTTAATATTAGGTAAAAAATATCATTTTTTACTCTTGACTTAACACCGTCACATGCTCAAAAAACTAACAGAAGGCCATATAACTAATGATATTTTGTTTTGAGGCCATAGAGTCAATTCAAAAAAAAATAAAGGCCAAATAGCTAAGACCGGTTTTTCCGGGGCCATATACCTAATTCTCCCATTATCTGAGAATTTGCATTATGCTTAATTTTTAATGATTTTTTTACCAAACATGGCACACACTTTAATGTCACTCACTCTCTTCGTCCCAAAAAGTGCGTTTTTTTTACTTTTTAGAATCATGTTTGAATTTTCGTCTTATTAAAATTTTTTGTATAAATTATAAAAATAGATAAATCAATATTAAAAACCTCTAATGATAAATAAGTTATAATAGAATTAAAATTATTTATAAAACTTTTTAAATAAAATGAATGGTTAAATAAACGTGATGTATGAAAAACCTAAAACAATATCTTAAGAATATATATCAGCAAAAGTGGGCGTCTTGGATGT